>JAVTVY010041112.1:0-18037 GCA_036873755.1 Hanleya hanleyi
AATTTCGCTGTCGTCTGCTTGGGGTTGTCACGTGCCGAACACTTGGCTCCCGAATTGCAACAATGTTGCACGTTCGCAAGATGATAGGCCATGTACAGTACAAGGCAGAGAAAACTTGATGCTAAATGCGAGTAGAACGCGAAGTAATCGAGACTGACCCGCGCTAGTTTATTGAAGGAGTCGCGACTGTAAATTTCGGAACACGCGCTTTCGACCCGACTGTTTTCTGTAAACGCGTCAGCGTGTAAGAGCGGCCGATGGTAGCCGTCGACGCGATCGTCTTGGATTTCAGCGCGATCCGCAGGCATATTTCAAAGGGGATTACTTTATTGATCGTGTCAGATCGAGTCTTGTTGGCCGAACACGTCGAGATTGACCACCACGTAAAATATTCCCCTCACAGTAAAATGTTCGTCGAATGAAAGCTCGTTGATAGTCGGACTGTCCACATCGTCCAATAATGAAATAATCGGCAATATACGTTCAAATTGTATTAAGAATAATACCATAAACGTATAGGAGGTTTATTTTATTGAAGACGTACCTTCATTCTGATGGAAATTGAGAAAATCAGCGAAGAATTTGCCGGGTTTTTTTGGACCATTTTCAACGCATCGAAGTCTCATTTCTCGAGGTAGAATGTGGGAGACCTTGGCCTCATTTCCAAGATCATTTCGCCCACTTTCGACCTATGATGAGTGATTTAACAAATAACGAAGGATTTGATTAGATAGACATGTCGTCATCAGGAATATTCCTCCGATAAAACAAGGCCGACTGAGCTGGTTAATACTGCGAAGCTGATTAGTTGAGAATGAGGTCACCGAAGAAAAAGCTGTGAGACAATCGCAGTGATTGGCGGACTGTCTGTCTGTATGTCGGTCTTCTATGCCAAGTGAATTTAAATGACTCCATAGGAAACTTTTAGCGAGCCGATTGTTGGATTTACAATGGAAATAAAGGGATACTCAGATTTATATGTCGGATTAAAACCCACAGAGACCATGCACTGGTATTTTAGCACGATCGTCCGGTTGAATTGGGAAAATTGTGATGAGATGGCTGGGACATAGGCGCACGGTAAATGTTGTCGAAAAAGTTTTTTTGTTTATTATATTTTCTCGCCTGGTCTGATTTTATTTTAGACACAAACGAGCAGATATTTTGAAGGACAGATTAATTAAAGTATGGGCCTTCTGAAAATAAATAGCGGGGTTTCAATCAAGCTACATGCAAATATATCGTTTCAAAAAAAGACGGCCTACAACAAAATCCTCCCGCATGCATTTATCCGAGCATACAAGGCTGAGAAACGAGACTACCGGCAAATAGCAAAGGGACCCGTTTATTTACAACACGCGACTTGTTCTGATCGCGTCATGCAGTATCATTACAGTGACGGCGAGCGTTCGACGCATCTCAGTCGCGATTATGCTTTTGTTTTTGCGCGATTGAGGCGCGTTTTCCGATTGAGATTAATAAATTATAGTCGCGAAAATGATTTTTTTAACTCGCGTTTAGCATCAAGATATTTCTGCCTTGTACTGTACTGTCTGTGGGGTTTTTCCCGCCAGAATTTCGCTGTCGTCTGCTTGGCGTTGTCACGTGCCGAACACCTGGCTCCCCGAATTGCAACATTGTTGCACGTTCGCTACAATGTTGCGAAGATGTCACGGAGATCACCGAAGAGACACAGAGGTGCCCGAAGAGACACGGAGATCCCCGAAGGGGGCGAGAGGGGTCCCTAGTGTACCGATTGGGTCGTATGAGGTATCAATGTGAAGCATTCGTGAAGGGGCGTCCGATGGGGTGGGTGTGGGGTTGAATATCGTCATTCTGCGCATGCGCGGTAGACCAAGGGTATGGAAATAGACGTGTTGGGGTCTAGGTGGGTCCCTAATGGACCGATGGGGTCGAGTGAGGTATCAATGTGAAGCCTATGTGAGGGGGCATCCCACTGGGTGGATGTGGGGCCGGAATATGGTCATTCTGCGCATGCGCAATAGAGAAAGGTTATGAAAATATACGTTTTGGCATGTAGGTGAGCCACTAATGAGCCGATGGAGTTGAGTGAGTTATCAATGTGAAGCATATGTGAGGGGCCTTCCGATGGGCTGGGTGTGGGGTTGGAATATGGTCATTCTGCGCATGCGCGGTAGACCAAGGGTATGGAAATAGACGTTTTGGGGTCTAGGGGAGCCACTAGTGGGTCGATGGAGTCGTATGAGGTATCAATGTGAAGCATTCGTGAAGGCGCATCCGACGGGCTGGGTGTGGAATTGAAATATCGTCATTCTGCGTATGCGCGGTAGACCAAGGGTATGGAAATAGACGTTTTGGGGTCTAGGTGGGTCCCTAATGGACCGATGGGGTCGAGTGAGGTATCAATGTGAAGCCTATGTGAGGGGGCATCCCACTGGGTGGATGTGGGGTCGGAATATCGTCATTCTGCGCATGCGCAATAGAGAAAGGTTATGAAAATATACGTTTTGGGATGTAGGTGAGCCACTATTGAGCCGATGGAGTTGAGTGAGGTATCAATGTGAAGCCTATGTGATGGGGCATCCGATTGGACTAGGGTCTCGGCCGCTGTCCACATTCTGCGCATGCGCAGACAGGGAATTCTGGGAAAAGGGTGTGGAAATAGATGTGTTAGGGTTTAGGTGAGCCCCTCATCATCCTCTGGTGTCGTATGAGATCTTATTTTGAAGCTGTCGTGAGGGAGCATCCGCCTGGGCTAGTGGTTCTTCCGTGTTCAAGAGTCTGCGCATGCGCAGTCTGGTCGTAGTATAGAAAGCAGGCATGTTGGGGGATGCGTGAGGGTGTGTGTGTGTGTGTGACCCACCCCTATGGGTCCAGGGTTGTGGTTGGGTGGTGGTGTGGGTTCTGTGTACAGACGTCACTTCCGGGTTTCACTAAAACTACCTTCGAACACAGAAGAGTTCCAATTTTTACTTAGACGTAGGGTCCGTGTTTTCCCCGGCCCGGCCCGGCCCGGCCCGCCCCGCCCAGCTCCGGTCGCAGCGCGCGGGTTATCCGGAAGTGCCCGGCATCACCAGAAGTGCGCGGCATCACGCGCGGATGAATGTTGGGTCAAAGGTCACATCCAGGTCAAAGGTCCCCCTTTCGGCAAGGTTCGGCAACAATGTTGCGGCATCAATATACAGAGCTTGAACACAATCAGGGGATTGTAAATTAACCTGGAAAGGATGGGCAGTTCCATTTCGACCAATCAGCGGTCGAGAAAAAGAGCCAATGAGCGATCGATAAAAGAACCAATGGACGGGTACTAGAATTTCGCCCACGTCTGCGCCTACATCCGGGTACTGGAATGCTTTCGCCTACGTCGCGCCTACATCCGGGTACTTCTATGTAGGTATATAAAAGTGGGAATGTTTAGGGCATTGCTGCATTCATTGCCCTGCCGATCGGAGCTACCTGACCAGCCTGCCTTACCAGTCTGACCCTATCTGACGAGAGGAGCTACTTGCCTGACCCTCACCAGCATGAACCTGCCTCACCGGAGCTATACCATGAGACGTGGAGAAGATTTTCCGGGGATCCAGGAGCGCCTCCGGCGCTGTAATCTTTGTTGTTGTTGTTGCTCTCTTTTTTGGACTAATCCATCAGAATAGTACGTATCACGGACTACAGCCGTAGAGCTACGTCTAGGCGACCATGTGTGACATGGTCTATAAAACATGTCTCTCTGGATCCCACACCTCCATTTCTACGGTTTCAGAGCCATGACGGACACCCGTCCTTATGCGACTCGCATTTTACAGCATGCGATCGTGGTTAATTCACTCACGGGTTACCGAGCAGTGGTTCGGTCCATGTTTTTAGATGGCGACGACAACGAGGGGCGACGCCAGATCCTGAACGAGTTCACAGAAGCGATCCTCGACAGAGTGCACTCGATGGAGAGGTGTGCCATCACTCACCACTACTGGACTATGACAGCCATCCTTGATGATCGGACTATGAACCACGAGCGCTCTCGGCGGAATCAGCGACGGCTGGTTGGCCTAGTCATGGTCTGTGCCCTATTGACCCTGGCGCTGTGGCATTGACAGTGGGACCTGACCATAAATACGAGACAGTCAGAGTGTGTGTCATTCACCGATCGTCATTGGGTCAACCATGTCACCAGTCCTCCGAGCCATCCTTCCCCTTACACCCCTGGTGGGGTTACACGTCTATGAAGTCACCCTCGTGGAAGACCGTGGAGATGTTTGCTGGTCGCGCGCTGAGGCCGTATCGAATACGGTTACGCTACACCGTGACGGCTGGACCAAATTTAAACGGGTGTTGAGCGGTGAGCTCGACGGAAACCTCATCCACATAGACAATGCCATCTACGTACACCGTGGACCGTTCTCCCCACGCCTGGGCCGTTACCAAGACCCTACGCGAGGCTTCACCCTAGACCCCGATTTGTGGACAGCCTTCGAGAAAGTGGTGCCTATCGTGGACCAGCTGTTTACACCGGACGAGCGATCAGCTGTTCAGTTGGGCTGGGCTGGTGCCCTGGGTGAAGCGGCGGCAGAATCCAATGAACAAATTACCAAACCTAGCAATGAACCAGACGACCATGCCATTGATTATCCGGCTAGACTGTCAGCCAAGTGACATGACCACCCGATCCTTCCATCTCACGGGGTTCTTCCTATAAATACGCGAGACAGTACAAATCTTGTACCATTCACGTACTGATCATGACGGAGGCAGTACGGGCGTATCTCAGCTTGACCCCGAGGTCTTCCTGCACGTCTATGCGGATACGGTCGATATCATGGAGGAGATAGGAGACATCTGTGATGCAGACCCTACACAACCGTGCCCGGCTCATATTCGTCTGTCCCGTGAGGGCTGGACCAAATTCAAACGGGTGTTATCTGGTGAACTGGACGGCGATTTCATTCACTTGTGTCACGATGTGTACATCCGACGCGGCCCCTTCTTTGCTCAATTGGCTCGGCTAGATGGAGGTATAGTCAACATCTACATCAAGTACACCCACTACGTCTGAAAACCCACCGGATTTCATCCCTCACAGTGAACAGACAACGACGACCGATGTTGTACCCACCACCATCACTCACAGTGAACTGACAACGACGACCGGCGTCGTACCCACCACCACTCCAGTTCACTCGTACCAAATTTACAAGAGCGGGTTACCACGACAGCGCATACAGCTCAAACCATGAACCCTCGGTGGCAGCATCCCTTCACTTGCGTCATCGCAGGACCGACGGGCTCCGGCAAAACGCACTTCGTCGGGAATCTCCTTCAACACGCCGACAGCATGATCACCCCACCCATTGCCCGAGTCGTGTGGTGTTATGGAGAATGGCAGGCAGCGTATGCAGCAATGCCCATATCACGTTCGTGGAAGGCCTACCTAACCTGGCCGATTTGGAACCCGACACCTTGGTGGTTTTGGATGATCTCATGGCGGAGACGGATGCGCGCGTCACCCAACTTTTCACCAAAGGCAGCCATCTTCGACGGCTCAGCATCATCTATATTGTGCAGAATCTGTTCAGTAAAAACAAAGAACATCGTAACATCAGCTTAAATGCCCACTATCTAGTGGTCTTCAAAAACCCGAGAGATACCACTCAACTGCTGCACCTGGCGAGACAGATGTATCCCGGCCGCACACCGTTTGCGTTGGAAGCCTTTAAAGATGCGACAACCCCTCAGCACGGGTATATGCTCTTCGACCTCAAGCAAGCCACCCCCTATCACCTTCGACTACGTACTGGCATCTTTCCCGGAGAGGCCCACCACGTGTACATGCAAAAATAATGTAAACACACCCACAGTGGCTCCCCCGGCTGGAGTGTGTGTTTGATGATGGGGATAATAAAAAGAATGAATATCACAGCATGGTTGACTTTGTCTCTGTTCTCTGAGGTAGATAAAAAGTGCAGAGTTGTGGGTTCCGGCATTAGTTGTACATGATGTCTGCGCAAGTACGGAAGCACGCTCCGTGTATTGAAGACGGCCCCACCCGAGTTGGTCCGAACCATTGTACGCGGTGCGGACCCTGACCTTGTACGCTGTCTGTGCGAGATCGGGTGCAATCTGTTAAAAGGCAACGTACCACTGACTCCGGCTCAGAAGACCAAGTTGACCAAGCATAAGACAGGTCTCCGAACCTTAGTCCAGAAGCAAGTCTCTCAAACACAAAAGAAAAAGGTGTTACAGAAAGGCGGCTTTCTCGGGGCCATCTTAGCACCGTTGGCCGCTAACGTGTTGGGTCCAGTATTGGGTGGACTCTTCGGCCGACAATGAACCACATGAAAAAAATGGTCCTCGTCGAACCACGGTTCCTTCAAAACCTCCAATCGCCCTACCCTGTCCCACCTACGATGAAGACCATAAACACCCTCGGTGGAGAGATGCAACAGATCTTACAGAGACCGGGGTTAAGCGACAGTGAGAAAGTACAACGGTACAATGAGACGCTTCAACGGTACATGACGTTCATGGACCAATACAATTACAAGCGTCTAGTCTCTACCCCACCACCACCACGCGACACACCGTCGACCTCAGCACAGCTCCAACAGCCACCATTACCAGGGATACCACCCACAGCCCCACAGTGGGTGGAAGATGAAGTCCGGAAGAGTGTACCTACATCGTTCAAGAAACAAGCTGGCCTGGTATTACAACGGATGAAACAGAATCCTAACATGACTTGGAATGATAAAGGCGAACTACTGGTACAGAATCATGTGGTGCCCGGTACCCACATGACGGATTTAGTGAATGACCTGATGCGTCAACGCAGGTCGCACACGGATTCTCGAGGATGGGAGGTCTTCGCTCAAGGCTTGAAAGACATGCATGTACCACAGGAATTGGAGGGGAACCCCTACCGCTGGGTCTTTATGCAGCGTGACTTACCGAGTCGTGCACCACGACAGACTCCACAACCTTGGGAAGCCGAGTGGGAACCGGAGTCACCCCCCAAAACACCACCACAACGGGTACCTTCTTTTCGGGCCTTTAAAAAACCACCCTTGATCAGGACACCCCACATCTCCAGAGCCGTGACACGTAGCAAGTCACCGCGACGAACACGACGCCGGACACAACCGCCCAAGGCCTAGAATACCTATTAAAACCAACAGCAGCAGCAGGACAGCTCAGTCGCCATGTTTTACCTCACCCTACCCAGTAACAGTTCGCTTGATGTGTTTCCTGACAACACCGTGGCCAAGTTCGTCACCCAGTTACCACACCCGTTGCATTTACCTGGACGATGGGAATGTGGCCTCGTGGATATCCAATACCCTTACTCGTGGTACAACGTGCGAGCCAATGAAGTGTGGTACGAGGTGACCTACGAAGGCACAAACACCCGACTCACCCTCCCCGAAGGCCAGTACGATACCCCCAAGGAGTTCATGGGTGGGCTGACAAGACTGTTGCATTATAAGGCTCTACGGGAGGTCACGAATACTTCAAAACCCATCAAATCCTTTCCCTTCAAGAATCACGTGGACTTCGATTACAACGCACACAACGACAAGGCACAGATCCTTCTCACCGCCAACGTGAGTGTCGTACTGAGTCATATCCTACAGCAAATGCTTGGTCTCGCTCACGCGACCTACACGGGTCCATCCGAGAACCATGGCCAGATCCCGATGGATATGAAGACGGGTATGTACGGACTCTACGTCTAATCGGACGTAGTCGACAACGACATCGTGGGCGATATCAACACACCTCTGTTACGGGTGGTCCCCATTAAAAAGACGTATGGAGATCAAATCACCCACAGTTTCACCCACATGCTCTACCTGCCCGTACGACAAACCGACATCAACACTATCACGGTTGATATAAGAGATGACACGGGACGACCGGTGGCATTCGAACGAGGAAAAGTGGTGCTGACACTTCATTTTCGACAAGCACGTGCTCCCCACTTTGCATAATGAAAGTGCCTTACGAGTGCGATGCACGCAGCTATATGGACTATTATGCCCAACAGGCCGGGGTGGCTTTCCGGTCTTTAGCGGTGCACGCATGCAACGAGGACATGGACTGGGGAACATACTCGGCAGCATCGTCAAAACGTTCCTGCCCTTGGTGACGCGTGGGGTGAAAGCAATCGGCAAACAAGCGGTACGCAGTGGACTGCAAGTGGTCGGTGATGTCTTGGGGGGTACGGCACCCAAAGAAGCCTTGAAACGGCGGGCCAAAGAAGCGGGAGGCGTCTTGGTGGCCAAAGCACAACGCACCGTAGGGAATAAAAGAGCTGCCCCACCGAAACCACGCACCAGTCGACGACCGACCCAGCGACGACGCACATCGAAGACCCAGGATATCTTTTCTTAACCATGTCCTTGATCCACGCAGAGTCCTGCCCCTCCACCAACAGTGAATTTGATTTGTGGACCGTGCCGCCCACACAGACCAGTGCCGAACAAGGATTATGGGTGGAGCATCTCCCGCTCTCCAGCATCAAGGAAACAGGGCCCATCGAGTTCACCATCAGTAATGCGGATACGGCCTACGTGGATTTAGCCCATACATACTTGTATGTGAAAGCCAAGGCCGTCAATGGGGATGGCTCCAGAATCATCCAAGCTGCAACGGTGGGCCCGACGAATCTCTGGCTGCACTCGATGTTTCAACAGGTGGATATTTTTCTCAACGACAAACTCATCAGTGACTCGACCAACACGTACCCCTATCGAGCCTACATCGAGACACTGTTGTCGTATGGCCGAGAGGCTAAAAAATCTCAGCTGACAGCCGCTTTATTCTACCAGGACAATGTGGGGTATAACAAACGGGAGGCTTTCACTGCGAACGGTGCCTCGGTGGATCTCATGGGTCGACTACACACAAACATGTTCATGCAAGACCGATACCTCTTGAACAAGATCCCCATCAAAATCCGACTGATACGGGCGCCTCCGACCTTCGCCTTGATGGCCACTAACGTAGATGGGCATGCAGCTGACTATAAGATTGTTATCCAAGACGCAGTCCTGTATGTCCGAAAAGTGAAACCGAATCCAGCCGTTCAATTGGGACACATGAAAGCCTTGGAAACAAAACCAGCCCAGTACCCTATCCGACGTGTACAAACCAAAGTGTTCTCTGTGTCTGTTGGAAATATGAGCGCCAACAAAGAAAACCTGTTCCTGGGGGAACTACCCAAGCGATTGATCCTGGCCTGTGTGGAAAATACCAGTTTCAGCGGAGCCTACCCAGAAAATCCGTTTGACTTTAAACATTTCGGCATCAATTTTGTGGCCCTGCATGTGGATGGACAACAGGTCCCAGCCACGGCCTTAACACCGAACTTTGGGCGCCGGAATTTCATTCGAGCCTATCAGAGCCTGTTTACAGCCACCGGTCAAATCAACCAGGACGAAGGGAATATGATCAGTCGGGAGGACTACGCGAACGGATACACGTTGTTCTGTTTCGATCTGACCCCCACCTTAGAGAACGACCATCAGCTGGCCCTGGCCAAGCAAGGCAATTTACGGTTGGAAATCCACTTTGCACGAGCCCTCGTGACCACCGTCAATGTGATCTGCTACGCCGAGTTTGACAACATCATTCAAGTGGACAAGGCGCGCAACGTCCTGTGTGACTTTTCCACCTAACATGGATACAGACCAGATAACCACCGTGCTGGAGAATGGCCCAGGGACACGTATGGTCTTTCAAGGGGTGTTCGCCCGAGATGTGTTCCCATTAGACCGTCTGTATCCTGCTGCATACGTTCTCAACACGCACCCGATAGATCGGCCCGGTGAACATTGGGTGGCCGTGTACTTGACAGAACAGCAGGGCGAATACTTTGACCCGTACGGGCTACCACCCCTCCATCCCGATTTAACAGACTTCATGGATCAAGGCACAGAGACGTGGTGTTGGAACAGTCAAACGTTGCAAAGCCTGATCAGTAGCGTGTGCGGACATTATTGCTCGTTTTACGTGTACCATCGATGCCGGGGAAGGACCTTATCTACCATCGTACAGATGTTTGACGAGTACCCCAAGGCCGAGGACCGCGATGTAATCGTATATGACTGGGCCGCCCATCATTTCAATGTACAAGCCCCGTTCTGGGCTTAAGTTCTTTCAATGTACAAGCCCCCTATTCTGGGCTTCAGTTTTCACGTGGTTGTTCTCACGTTGTTGTTGTTCACTGAATAAAAAAATGAGATCTCACCAAAAAACCCTGTCTTGTGTGTTTTCTATATGAGCATAGTGCATGAAGGCTATAACAGACATGTGGGGATTCGATCAATGAATGAGAAAAGTAGCCAATCAGTGGCCTAGGATGGGGCCAAATGTAACCCATCAATGTCCAGAAAACAATGCAAGAGCACTGCAGTAAAATAGAGAGCCAATGAAATCAAACCAAGTACATGTTTTGGTCTAGGTTACGAGCGGCCATTCCAACATTTGACGAGGAGTTACAAGTTACAAGAGCCACAGGTGGAGTGAGAAACAAAATGAGATCTCACCAAAAAACAAAACCTTGTTTTGTGTGTGTTTTCTATATGAGTATAATGCACGAAGGCTATAACAGAAATTCACCCGCGCACTTCCGGTGATGCCGCGCACTTCCGGATAACCCGCGCACGCGCGCGCTGCGGCCGGGGAAAACACGGACCCTACGTCTAAGTAAAAATTGGGACTCTTCTGTGTTCGAAGGTAGTTTTAGTGAAACCCGGAAGTGACGTCTGTACGCAGAACCCACACGACCACCCAACCACAACCATGGACCCATAGGGGTGGGTCACACACACACACACCCTCACGCATCCCCCAACATGCTTTCTATACTACGACCAGACTGCGCATGCGCAGACTCTTGAACACGGACGAACCACTAGCCCAGGCGGATGCTCCCTCACGAAAGCTTCAAAATAAGACCTCATACGACACCATAGGATCATGAGGGGCTCACCTAAACCTTAACACGTCTATTTCCACACCCTTTTCCCAGAATTCCCTGTCTGCGCATTCGCAGAATGTGGACAACGGCCGAGACCCTAGTCCAATCGGATGCCCCCTCACATAGGCTTCACATTGATACCTCACTCAACTCCATCGGCTCATTAGTCGCTCACCTACATCCCAAAACGTCTATTTTCATAACCTTTCTCTATTGCGCATGCGCAGAATGACAATATTCCGACCCCACATCCATCCAGTGGGATGCCCCCTCACATAGGCTTCACATTGATACCTCACTCGAACCCATCGGTCCATTAGGGACCCACCTAAACCCCAAAACGTCTATTTCCATACTATTGGTCTACCGCGCATGCGCACAATGACGATATTTCAACCCCACACCCAGCCCGTCGGATGCGCCTTCACGAATGCTTCACATTGATACCTCATACGAATCCATCGACCCACTAGTGGCTCCCCTAGACCCCAAAACGTCTATTTCCATACCCTTGGTCTACCGCGCATGCGCAGAAGGACGATATTTCAACCCCACACCCACCCCATCGGATACCCCTTCAGGAATGCTTCACATTGATACCTCATACGACCCAATCGGTACATTAGGGACCCCTCTCGCCCCCTTCGGAGATCTCCGTGTCTCTTCGGGCACCTCCGTGTCTCTTCGGTGATCTCCGTGACATCTTCGCAACATTGTAGCGAACGTGCAACAATGTTGCAATTCGGGGAGCCAGGTGTTCGGCACGTGACAACCCCAAGCAGACGACAGCGAAATTATGTCGGGAAAACCCCCACAGACAGTACATGGCCTATCATCTTGCGAACGTGCAACATTGTTGCAATTCGGGGAGCCAGGTGTTCGGCACGTGACAAGCAGACGACAGCGAAATTCTGGCGGGAAGTACAGACAGTACATGGCCTATCATGTTCCCCTCTCACCGAACGTACCCATCACACCTGGAAACACACGAAAGTGAACGATATTGTAGGGAAAAACCCACCCCACAGACAGACCCGGGAAAAACCCCACAGACAGGTCACATGTCCTATCAGGTTCACGCCCCATTCACACAGACCGGAAGTGACGTCATACCGCACGTGATGGGAAAAACCCTAACATGTTAAACATGATCCAAGGTCAAAGACAAGATGAAAGGATACAGGTCAAGTGCACTCAATGACCTTTGACCTCTGTCACGTGATATGCAAATTTCTGAGGTCAAAGGTCAACGTTTGTGCTTTTGCCGTCTATATACTACTTATATATCCTTCACTGCGTCATTTATACATCTTCACAAGTCCAGGTAAATCCTAAATTCTCGCAGAGGGTTTACCTGGACATTTTTGGTGATTCGAATGAGTTCTTGGGTCGATGCCTCTATTATACTATCTCGTACATTTCATCCAGCCCGTCGGATGCGCCTTCACGAATGCTTCACATTGATACCTCATACGAATCCATCGACCCACTAGTGGCTCCCCTAGACCCCAAAACGTCTATTTCCATACCCTTGGTCTACCGCGCATGCGCAGAAGGACGATATTTCAACCCCACACCCACCCCATCGGATACCCCTTCAGGAATGCTTCACATTGATACCTCATACGACCCAATCGGTACATTAGGGACCCCTCTCGCCCCCTTCGGAGATCTCCGTGTCTCTTCGGGCACCTCCGTGTCTCTTCGGTGATCTCCGTGACATCTTCGCAACATTGTAGCGAACGTGCAACAATGTTGCAATTCGGGGAGCCAGGTGTTCGGCACGTGACAACCCCAAGCAGACGACAGCGAAATTATGTCGGGAAAACCCCCACAGACAGTACATGGCCTATCATCTTGCGAACGTGCAACATTGTTGCAATTCGGGGAGCCAGGTGTTCGGCACGTGACAAGCAGACGACAGCGAAATTCTGGCGGGAAGTACAGACAGTACATGGCCTATCATGTCCCCCTCTCACCGAACGTACCCTTCGCACTGGAAACACACGAAAGTGAACGATATTGTAGGGAAAAACCCACAGACAGTACATGTCCTATCAGGTTCACAGACCCGGGAAAAACCCCACAGACAGGTCAGTACATGTCCTATCAGGTCACGCCCCATTCACACAGACCGGAAGTGACGTCATACCGTACGTGATGAGAAAAACCCTAACATGTTTAAACATGATCCAAGGTCAAAGACAAGATGAAAGGATACAGGTCAAGTGCACTCAATGACCTTTGACCTCTGTCACGTGATATGCAAATTTCTGAGGTCAAAGGTCAACGTTTGTGCTTTTGCCGTCTATATACTACTTATATATCCTTCACTGCGTCATTTATACATCTTCACAAGTCCAGGTAAATCCTAAATTCTCGCAGAGGGTTTACCTGGACATTTTTGGTGATTCGAATGAGTTCTTGGGTCGATGCCTCTATTATACTATCTCGTACATTTCATCCCCCGCGCTTGTTTTGAATTAGCATGTCGGTATCCGTAGCCTGCGGTTTTTGCTTTGACTTCCGATGTCGATTTCCGCTTGACATCAAAGCAGTTTGGCCCGTGATGAAATTGAAACCTGTCACATCTCATACCTCGCAGCGGATTGGCCTAATCAACCAGCTTAGCGCATTCACTGATTGGATTGATTCAGGGGAAACCCCTTCATCTGTTTATATCCAGAACTCATATGGGTAACTAACCAAGCCAGTGTATCGATCCCAATAGATCGCTCGATACACTGGCTCGCGAAGATGCATTTATATAGCGATTATCCACAGCGAGATGATCGACCCGCATACGCTACTCTTGCATGCTGTATATTCAGAAATTGGTCAGCTCGAGGTGCAAACGGCCGCGGGACGACCATTTTGGAGCACGAGCTCCAGGGCTGGTAACTGGGAAAGTTCGTCATGTAAGGATCTTCAAACTGGGAACATAGGGTGCAGTACAGGTTGTCGGGTAGCTTTTCCAGGTTTAACAGGGTTCCCTACATGTAGTCAATAGGTAGACTTTCAAAAAATAATCTCAGCCCTGATTTTGATTTCCCTTTCTTGCAGATGACTTCAGTGGAAAGGATATTGTCCTACACCAGGCTAACGCCCGAAGCACCAAGGACCTCGGCCAACCCTCCACCGTCAAGTTGGCCCTCGCGTGGGGAAATCGTTTTACGGAATGTCAACCTGAAATACCACGAGGACGCCCCGCTGGCCCTTAAAAATATTAACTTGTCGATAAAAGGAGAGGAAAAGGTGATTTTTTTCTCTTCTCTTGACGTCCATTTTAGTATACGAATTAACATGCCAAGGTTATTAATCTGGGGATATTGAGAAACAATGTTGGAAATTCAACGAAATTTAATTAAAACCCATAAGCCAAGTAACCTACACCACTCAGCACCGAAAGCGCACATATTTTCAAAATCTCCAGTGAAAATGACAACCAACATAGAGAAAAATGATTTTGTAGCTCAAAATCAATGAGATCGACTCGACATGATGGCACAGCCGTCAACATCTGAGGGCGATTTTTGTCTGGATCGTCACCGCGTAGCGGTGTCGACCAGACTATGCTGCCACTCACGAAATTTATGCAAATGTGTACGTGCACTATAATGCGGTGACCCTGGGTTAACCTGTATCACTCCGCCAGTGATATTCACTGTGTTGAGTCTTATATCAGGGTATTAACCAGAAAATGAAGAAAAAAACAGTCGTAATCGTTTCATGTGAACTAGAAATAAAACGAAATCTGAATTTGAGTGTATTTCATATTCATTTCTTCGCCCAGGGATTGCTTAAATCCGTGGACTATTTTTGTCTGGATCGCCACCGCGTAGCGGTTTGACCAGACTATGCTGCCACTCACGAAATATATGCAAATGTGTACGTGCACTATAATGGAATGACCCTGGGTTGTCCTGTATCACTCCGCCCGTTATTTTCACTGTGTTTGAGTCTTATATCAGGGTATTAACCAGAAAATGAAGAAAAAACAGTCGTAATCTTTTCATGTTAAATAGAAATAAAACGAAATCTGAATTTGAGTATATTTCATATTCATTTCTTCGCACAGGGACTGCTTGAATCCGTGGACTATTTTTTTGTCCTTTGGTTCCGGGCGATCGGCTCAAACCTCGTGGTGTTTGCCGTCTGTTCGGTTTCGTGCCTGTCTGAGTTTGCGGTAAGTCAGATTACTTATAATATATATGCCTGGTGTTTATAGTTCGCATTTTGTTTGTTGACAACGATAACGTTGGAGAGACAATTTGTGCGAAAATCCCTGTTAATGTTGCTGTACGATCATACGTTGCAAATCTTGTTTCTTGATCTGAGTGTCGCACTTTACAGGTTCAGGTTCTGGGATTATAAAGACCCCAGTTTCCAATACTCGTACGTTCTTTCCCGTGAAGTCGGCGTTCGTTACTATTTTAATGTGTACTCATACTGCATGGAATATATTTCCAAAGGAGATATGTGTCGAAGCAACAACAATAGTATTTACATTTTTCTCGTCTTGCGAACTTGACCGGATTCTGTCCAGTGCAAATTTATGTATTCCGGGGGAGTCTGCTGCTCACCGAATATAATTTAGTTTCAAAACGTTTGAACAACAACAAAACTTTCCGAAAGCGGAAACAACATAATTTGTCGGGTACCGCTTTCGAAAAGTTTTGTTGTTGGTGGTGTTCAAACTTTTTCAAACTAAATTATATACGCAATGATCGTACAGCAGCAACAACAGGAATTTTCGCACAAATTGTCTCTCCAACGTTTATATCGTTGTCAACAAACAAATTTACTATAAAAACCATGCAGGCATATATAAGTAATGGGGACTTAACGCAAACTCATGCAGCTCTTGCAAATATCTGTGCTACACAGAACTATTAATAAAACCATCCAGTCTCACGTATTTGTCGTTTTGTCACAATAAACTTGCATGAATTATAAAAATCTGCTCGCAAAAACTAGTAGAAGACATTGACGCAGACGAACCACTTTTAAGTATATTCAGGCACGGCGGAAGCAATTGGTGATTGGGGGGGCCACTATCACAGCACAAATAGACGAGGGTCCAGGGGCCGCCCAGGCCCCGGAAGCTCCAGGGGTCTTAGACGGCCGTAGACGCGTTCTAGCGTATTTCCGAGTAATAAAACAAGAAATCTTCATATGTGAAATCTTTATATATTTTGACTGTTTTGTTGTTTCTCATTTTTTTAAATATTCCCCGTCAAGAAAATGAGAATGTTCGGAAGTAGAAATAAATTAAATGCTAAATATATATCATTTCAATCAAAGGATTCATCAAGTTTTAATCATGTCAACAACACAGATACTTTCTGCTTGTCATGCTTGTTGGCGAGTCGAACACAGGCCAACTTATGAGTGTGAATGAGCCATCCTCCATGAAAAAGATTCTGTATACCGGTACTCCTATCTCCATACCAGGCCTTGTAGGCCGATTAGGGCTGTACAGTTATTACTGGAACTGTCCGTTTAAAGTATCAACCAATGAATGAAGGGTGTTTTGGGGCAATACGCTACCTGCGTGGAATCTCCGTTTAATCAGATTAAAGCTCAGTTTAAGGAAGCTTCTTGAAATTGGGGCATGCTAGGAACTGAGAGGCATGCTGCGCCGAGTTGGAACTCCTGGAAACTCCATGGCATACTTTTTGGAGCTAGGGAGACAAAGGATGGCTATACCATAACAAGAGGGGAATGGCCATTCCAATTGGAACTCTAATCCATCCAGATCAGAACACCACACTGGTCATGGTGTATCCGATTTGCCCAACCAGCATATGCCATTCCTATCAAGGAACTCGTGTTCTTATTTCAAGAAGCTAGAGAAGAAGCTGAAGGACAAACTCTTTGAAGTCCGAGAGGAAACAACATGAGGGCGTGTCTTAAATATAAAAAAAAAAAATCTCGGATAGCCTATAAACATCTGACTTCAAAGCAACCAGATGGAGACATTGAGTGGCACTTAATTCGTTCAAATATGGGCATGTTCGGAGAGATCATAAGCTCACAAATATTTCCTGTTGAAGTGGCTGATACTCGATGTGGTGTAAGCTATCTGTCATGGCTTGAATTTGACAGACGAACCATGACTTAATTCGGATTACGGGATGAACAAGGGTGCCCCTCAGGCATTCAATACAGATATAGGTTTTTCGCTTTATCGTTTTTTTTTATCTGTTTCTGCCTGTTTTCTCTTGTTTTTTTTTGTTTTTTTGTTTTTTTTGAAAATATTGGGGGGGGGGCATGGCCCCCCCGGCCCCCCCTGTTCCGCCGTGCCTGATATTACTGTAGATAGTTTCTTGCTACCATGAATACCTAGCATATTTCTAAATGAGCCGCCTTCACAAATTCATTTCCTTGAAAACTAAACTGTGTTCCAGTTGTGATTTCCCAAACACTCGTCCACAAATTGGAGAAAATCTCCACATTTATCCATACATCTGCTATCGGCTGAAACGTTTTGAAACTTTAAATCCATTATTGGCGATCCAGACATCAGTACTTTGAGTACTTTCATTTAATTTGTCACACCGTCACTTTGTAGCTTATCATATTGGTATCATTATACACATTATCTGCAAGTAGTATACAAAGAGTCTTTACTGTCACTGGCCTCTCACTGCGCATGCGCAGAACTTGGGTTGACGTCAGAAGTGAGGGGGTGCGCATGCGTGAGGGTTGTGTGGTGGGAGGTGGGTCCAAGATGGCGGCCTGTGTGGATGTGTGGTGGGAGGTGGGTACAAGATGGCGGCTTGGTTTGAGGGTGGTGGGAGGTGGGTATCCGCCATTTTGTACCCACCTCCCACCACTATTTGGCGGGTGGTGGGAGGTGGGTATCGCCATTTTGTACCCACCTCCCACCACACCACCCTTCATCAATTGACGTGGTGGGAGGTGGGTACAAGATGGCGGCTTGGTTTGAGTGTGGTGGGAGGTGGGTATCCGCCATTTTGTACCCATCTCCCACCACCCATTTTGTGAGTGCAAGAATGTATTCATCCGCGGTGATGCAGTCATGTCTGGCGGTGATTCGGTCTCGGGAAAAAGCTT
>JAVTVY010041113.1:0-19074 GCA_036873755.1 Hanleya hanleyi
GTGGCCCACATACGGTGGCTTATTAGTGCCATCCAATAAAACTATACATTTTCTCTATGATTTCATGTTTCTCATAAGTTCAACTTTACATTTTCTCTGCGTTTGCGTATTTCTCTTCAACTCACATCGCCCGTTTGATGATCATTCATGCTGTTTTTATCCGCGATGAGAAATCAACAGGAAAACTCAAAATCAACGGCGTTCAATTCAAATTTACGAACTAAACGTTTTCTCCGCGGTGTAAACAATTTCTCCGCGGTGGAAACCTTTTCTCCACGGTAGAAACCTTTTCTCCGCGGTGTAAACCTTTTCTCCGCGGTTGAGATCTTTTCTCCGCGGTGTAAACCTTTTCTCCGCGGTGGAAACCTTTTCTCCGCAGTGAAAACCTTTTCTCCGCGGTGGAAACCTTTTCTCCGCGGTGTAAACCTTTTCTCCGCGGTGGAAATGTTTTCTCCGTGGTGTAAACCTTTTCTCCACGGTGAAAACCTTTTCTTTGCGGTGGAAACCTTTCACCGCGGTGTAAATCTTTTCTCCGAGGTGGAAACTTTTTCTCCGCGGTGGAAACGTTTTCTCCACGGTGGAAACGTTTTCTACGCGGTGGAAACCTTTTCTTCGCGGCGGAATCCTTTTCCCCGCGGTGGAAACGTTTTCTCCGCGGTGTAAACCTTTTCTCCGCGGTGTAAACCTTTTCTCCGCTGTGTAAACCTTTTCTCCGCGATGGAAATGTTTTCACCGCGATGTAAACCTTTTCTCCGCCATGAAAACCTTGTCTCTGCGGTGGAAACCTTTCTCCGCGGTGTAAACCTTTCTTCCGCGGTATAAACCTTTTCTCTGCTGTGGAAACGTTTTCTCCGCGGTGTGAATCTTTTCTCCGAGGTGGAAACCTTTTCTCCGCGGTGGAAACCTTTTCTCCGCGGTGTAACCTTTTCTCCACGGAGGAAATATTATATCCGCGGAAGAAATATTATATCCGCGGAGAAAATTATATTTGGTGTTCTTCAAGAATTTGGTAGGTTTTTCTTAACTTTGTTGATTTCTTGGAAAATACAAAGAAAACCCAGAAAATTAAGTTGGTTTCTTCAGAAATAGAAGAAAAACATAGGAAATCGAAAGAAAACGACAATGGCCTTCCCATGGTTTCAGGTATTTTTTTCGTGGCAATACGGACCGACCGGCGTGTTTTGAGCTCTGTGGAGGAACTGAGGGTTCCCCACTTGCCATTTATGCTGAGCATAGTGCTGGCGATATTGTCGGGGACCCTGTTTGATGACGTGTATTCCGGAAGATTCACATTGGAAGTCACTGGGGTCTTAATTAGGTAGGGCCTTGTTGTTGGGCCGTGACCGGAAATGACCTTTGACCTTTTGACCCGGATGTGAGCTTTGATCTTTTGATCCGGCCGTGACGTCATAGTGACGTCAATTTGATAGGAAGTAAAAGGGCATCTGGGGTCCTATTTAGGGACAGAAATGTGCGAATCAGGGGAGATAACCAGGAATTGTTGCAACAGAGTTATCTGTCCCTAAATGGGCCTCCAGATGCGCTTTATATACTACTCTCACCTAAAGCCGATTTTCCAAGAAAACAATATGGCGGAACAAGGCCAGATCGAGGCTGTCAAGTCACGTGTGTTTCCACCGCGGAAAAAAGGTTTACACCGCGGAGAAAAGGTTTCCACCGCGGAGAAAAGGTTCACACCGCGGAGAAAATGTTTTCACCGCGGAAAAAAGGTTTCCACCGCGGAGAAAAGGTTTACACCGCAGAGAAAGGGTTTCCACCGCGGAGAAAAGGTTCCCACCGCGGAGAAAAAGTTTACACCACCGAGACAAGGTTTCCACCGCAGGAAAAAAGGTTTACACAGAGGAGAAAAGGTTTTCACCGCCGAGAAAAGGTTTCCACCGCGGAGAAAAGGTTTAAACAGCGGAGAAAAGGTTTCCACAGTTTTACCCCGCGGAGAAAACGTTTAGTTCATAAATTTGAATTTAACGCCGTTTATTTTGAATTTTCCTGATTATTTCTCATCGCGAATAAAAACAGCATGAGTGATCATCAAACGGGCGAGGTGAATTGAAAAGAAATACGCAAACACAGAGAAAATGTATAGTTAAACTTCGATTTTTTAAAATAGTTTTTACGTTTTTCATTACTTTTCCTCATTTTCTTGTGTATTTTCTCAATTTTTCGCCTATTTTCTACAAACAGATTCTGGTTTATAACATAATTTCTTTACATTTCTGTCATTTCTAATAACGTTGTCAGAAATATCTGTATTATATATTCACCGAAAACCAAAGAAAACTCTTGGAAACCTTTACACCGCGATAAAAACCTTCACACCGCGGTGGAAACGTCGCGGAGTAAAGGTTTACACCGCGATGGAAACCTTTACACCGCGGTGAAAACCTTTACACTGCGGTGGAAACGTTTACATCGCGGAGAAAACCTTTACACGGCGGTGGAAACCTTTACACCGCGGTGGAAACGTTTTCACCGCGGTGGAAACCTTTACACCGAGGAGGAAACCTTTACACCGCGATGGAAACCTTTACACCGCGGACAAAACGTTTACACCGCGGACAAAACGTTTACACCGCAGTGTAAACCTTTACACCGCGGTGGAAACCTTTACACCACGGTGGAAACCTTCACACCGCGGTGGAAACGTTTACATCGCGAAGAAAACCTTTATACCACGGTGGAAACCTTTACACCACGGTGTAAACCTTTACACCGCGGAAGAAAGGTTTACACCGCGGAGAAAACCTTTACACCGCGGTGGAAACCTTTACCCCGCGGTGGAAACGTTTACATCGCGGAGAAAACCTTTACACCGCGGTGGAAATCTTTACACCGCTGTGGAAACCTTTACACCGCGGTGGAAACCTTTACACCGCAGTGGAAACCTTTACTCCGCGGAAGAAACGTTTAAACCGCGGAGAAAGCCTTTACACCGCGGTGTAAACCTTTACACCGCGGTGAAAACCTTTACACAGCGGTGAAACCTGTACACCGCGGTGAAAACCTTTACACCGTAGAGAAAAACTTTACACCGCAGAGAAAAACTTTACTCGGCGGTGGAAACATTTACAGCGCGGTGTAAATCTTTACACCGCAGTGGAAACCTTTACACCGCGGTGGAAAAGTTTACACCGCGGAGAAAACCTTTACACCGCGGTGGAAACCTTTACACCGCGGTGGAAACCTTTACACCGCGGTGGAAACCTTCACACCGCGGTGGAAACGTTTACATCGCGGTGGAAACGTTTACATCGCGAAGAAAACCTTTACACCACGGTGGAAACCTTTACACCACGGTGTAAACCTTTACACCGCGGAAGAAAGGTTTACACCGCGGAGAAAACCTTTACACCGCGGTGTAAACCTTTACACCGCGGTGGAAACATTTACACCGCGGAGAAAAACTTTACACCGCGGTGGAAACCTTTGCACCGCGGTGGAAACCTTTACACCGCGGTGGAAACCTTTACACCCGGTGGAAACCTTTACACTGCGGTGGAACCCTTTACACCGCGGTAGAAACCTTTACACCGCGGTGGAAATATTTACTCCGCGGTGGAAACGTTTACGCCGCGGAGAAAATCTTCACGCCGCGGAGAAAACCTTTACACAGCGGTGGAAACCTTTGCACCGCGGTAGAAACGTTTACACCGCGGAGAAAAACTTTACACCGCGGAGAAAAACTTTACACCGCTGTGTTAACCTTCACACCGCGGTGGAAACCTTTACGCCGCGGAGAAAACCTTTAAACCGCGGTGGAAACCTTTGCACAGTGGTGGAAACCTTTGCCCCGCGGTGGAATCGTTTACACCGAGGAGAAAAGCTTTACACCGCGGTGGGAAGCTTTACTTTTGGGGGGGGGGGGAGGTGATTTTCGAATATATTAACAACCACCTCACTGGTACCGGTCAGATATTTGAATAGGATTCCCGTCCTAGCAGCACACCACCGGAAATAACACAATGTACAGTAGAATCGATGTTTGTCGAACATTCTGGTTACTTTTCAACTCTGCATAATACATCTGTTGACCTAGCGTTAACAAAAACTGATCTAGAGATTATTTTTCCCGTTTACATGGGCAGAATATATGAAAGGTAGTTCGCTCATGTGCAAAACTGAAGAAGTTGTTCTGAAGAGGTTACTCCGCGGTGGAAACATTTACAGCGCGGTGTAAATCTTTACACCGCGGTGGAAACTTTACACCGCGGTGGAAAAGTTTACACCACGGAGAAAACCTTTACACCGCGGTGTAAAAATTTACACCGCGGAGAAAAACTTTACAACGCAGTGTAAACCTTTACATCGCGGTGGAAACCTTTACATCGCGGTGGAAATCTTTACGCCGCGGAAAAAACCTTTACGCCGCGGAGAAAACCTTTAAATCGCGGTGGAAACCTTTACACCGCGGTGGAAACCTTTGCACAGTGGTGGAAACCTTTGCACCGCGATGGAAACGTTTACACCGCGGAAAAAAACTTTACACCGCGGTGGAAACCTTTACTGAATGATGGGGGGGGTGATTTTCGAATATATTAACATATTAAGATATTTGGATAGGATTCCCGCCCTAGCAGCACGCCACCGGAAATAACACCATGTATAGTAGAATCGATGTTTGTCGAACATTCTGGTTACTTTTCAACTCTGCATAATACATCTGTTGACCTAGCGTTAACAAAAACTGATCTAGAGATTATTTTTTCCGTTTACATGGGCAGAATATATGAAAGGTAGTTCGCTCATGTGCAAAACTGAAGAACTTGTTCGGTCTGATTCAAACTGAACCGTGTGGGCGTTGATTTTTTCCTCATCATCATCATTTTATTGGCTCAGACTTCTACAAGCATGGAGCACATACATCTTAAAGAGTTACAAACATAACATGGCGGCTAACCATTCTCACCTCACCTTGATTTAAACAGTTCTAGACCCTGTTTAATAAACACACACAGCTTATAAGTTATTTTTCTATTTGCATTTAGTAACAGTACAAAATGATAAATATCCCGTGATCTTGTGTAATATTCGGGAATTAGCTTATCTCTTACTGTTTTTAAAGCATCGCATTCTATCAAAAAATGGAATTCATCCCCCACCTTAGTTTTATCACACAAAGTACACAGTCGCATTTCCCGAGGTCGATTACTGTATCTCCCAGTTTCAATCGGTAAATTATGGCTAGATAATCTAAAATGAGACATACAAACCCTATACCTTAATGGTAGCTCGTTTAAATACCGCTCAAATCTAAAATCTGTTTTAAATAGCTTATACAAGTCACACTTTGTACTTTCAGATATAGTAGCGTTCCAATCTTGTTTAAACTGGTCACACAATCGTAATTTAACTGAATGGCTAACCCATTTAGAGTTAATTCTATCCTGATCGTACCATACATTTGTCATACCGCATTTATCTAATATGTTTTTAATCTATACGTCATAGTCACATCGTAAAGGAAACTTCCGCTATTGGTGGCATGGTCATAGTGGAGTGATCACCTACTCTTCACCTACTATTACTACTACTAAGCTCTACATATATCCCGTCTGCCAGTTTTCCATCTTGCCAATTTGAAAGTAGAAGGATGGAAATCTCGACACCACTCCCGTATTCCAGGCTTCCAAAAAGGAATTGATGACATATAGGATACTTCGTTAAAATTCCTAGCATCCATTTTACGACATGCGATTTTATTTTGGATCTGGTATTGCGCAGGGGGTTATCGTGGAGAGATGGTTAATTTCCATGGGACGAGCATTTGTCAAAGATTTTGATGAATGGGGCTAATTTTTTTAACGAACTATCGCTCTCGTATTCCTATATGTCATAAACTCATTTTGAACAGCTCGAATACGGGAGCGATGTCGAGCTTTCCATCTTTCTGCTTTCAATTTTACGAGATGGAAAACTCGAATACGGGAGCGATGTAGAGATTTCCATCTTAATTTTTACTTTCAATTTTGCAAGATGGAAATCTGAACTGTCAAGTGTTACACGGACCAATGTCGAGCTTTCCATCTTTCTACTTTCGACTTTGCAAGAAGGAAAGCTGGAATGCGGGAGCTATGTAGAGCTTTCCATCTTTCTAGTTTCAATTTTGCCTACTTGAATTTTGCGAGATGGAAAGCTGAATTGTCAAGTGTTACACGGATCTATAGAGAGAGAGAGAGAGAGAGAGAGAGAGAATTAAAGTTTAACGTCGCGTTCAGTAATATTTCAGCTAAGTTTTCAAGTTAATAACTTAGTAATCTAACATACACACATTGAAACTTATGCAACAAACCGATTTCTCTCAAATTACCCAAGACACAGTCCTCCCTCACCCGAGCAAAAAGATCTTCCAAAGTAGTCGCACGATAAAAAGAATCTCTTACAATCTTAAAATCTATACAGTCGATAAGAATATGTTCACTGTGAGATCTTCGTGGCATGGAATGCACCTTGGGACTGGCTCCTTTTTTTTAGTAAATATTCGTGATTTAATCGTGTATGGCTGATTCTACATCGCCTGATCATGGTTTGATCGAGACGTTGAGGGTACCAACGATTACCAGAAAAAGAAACGCTATAATTTAACACTACGAACTGTAAACATTTCAGAAAAAAGTAAAGCCCCAAAGAAAACAACAACCCAACAAATTATTCTGATCACCGATCAGGCCAATTTTCACTTTTATGACGTATATTATCAGCTATACTGAAGGCACAGTTTAAGTAAAGTAGTCTATACTCTCCTATTCTATGAAATTCAGAGAATATTATAGTTCGAGTGGCCCAAATGATGCATCTTCATGTTATCAAGTCAATTTCTACGTTCCCACTTCGAACCTGTGGGAACGTAGAAATTAACTTGATATAATGAAGGTGAAATTATATTATATATCACACCAATTAACTGGAAGAGGTTATATCTGTATTTCCTCCCTCTAATCTTTCTTATATTTACTATATAATCAGACACTAGCTCCCCCCCATGTTCAACCTCTCTCAGCCCGCGAGTCCCAGGCCCTGTGAACATAATCTCCTACTGCTGTTTGTTTATTACCAGAATGTCAACGTGACCACGTGACCAGTTGCTTCATCAAACACATACTCCACAATTAACGTCAGAGCGGAATTAGTTCGGTTAATTATCATTGCTCGCCATATTGAGGTCATGGAAGGAATTAATGTCTCAGGAAACAATGTCCATTCTCAAATACCAAAATGTTCTCAAGTTAAACAAATAAGAATTAAATGTTAAAAGAAAGATGCCGGTGTGATGGATAAGAATTCCTAATGTCTTGGTGATAAGTGTAACTTTTCATATCCTTTTAAATTGGAACCATGCAAGAACGGACACTTGTCCCCAATGTGGAGAAAAGTGTCGTAGCTGGGTTAGAAGATAGGGGCCGGACACGCTTAGCCAGCGGACATTCTTAGCCTCCACACCGGATAACATACAACCTATAACCGTGTTTAAGGGAGTAGATTCCTTTCAATTTTGACAGAATGTGCTTACAACTTCAGAACTTATTCCTCTTCAGGCTGAAATAAGATGATCGATAAAAAAAAACAGAAAAAGGAGCCTTAGGCGCTGAAACGGGACTATTTAAATGTCAAAATAGGCTATTGGAATAATTCCACCAACTCTTTGATGTTCAGTCCCAGGGCGAAGAGCCACACAATTTATCCAGTCTCACACGCTTCTCTCAACAAGGATCTCTAGTGAATCAGTGTAATTTTACGTGTAACACCTATATATAATTCAAAAATAACTTGTGACTGGTGGGACCGATTCCTTATTTATTATGCAACCGACTTAACGAAAGGCGGTGGGACCGATTCCTTGTTTATTATGCAACCGACTTAACGAAAGGATAAATAAAGTCTTCTCTGCATGTTACCAATATTTGTAAAATATTTTACTTCTTCGGATTATAGAAAGCATATCCTTCAGCAGTAAATGACAAAAAATCAGTACTGAGATACATTGTAAAATCCTTATGGTTAGATGGACTGGAGCTATGCTGGGATGCATCCTCTCATGGCATCATATTCTATAAATGTACCTCCTCCTGTCTGTACACCCCCGGTTTGGGAGGTTACAAATTCTGACAATGGTAGAATGACAATTATGTTGTGCAGACCATCTAACATCAGCCTGGTACACGTACATGTAGGTCACTTCTATTTAAACATGATGACTTGGAGTTTGACCCTATCAATTAACCCTATCCAGTCAAGTGAACCAAGCCAATGACCTAGGTCATGCATGTGTCTGCATCTGAATGGTATGGAGGGTCTGGTGGAGGGGATGTTGGTGTGTAAGTTCCCAAGTTACATACTGTGAATACAATTTCTGCAAGAAAGGGAGCATAGAAAATTAGAATTTCTTAAGTGTACTGGATAAAGTTTTCATCAGCCAGCGAATTATGACATCCTCTAAGGAAACTCTCTCAGGCAACCCCTGAGTGGTACCCATATTGTATTCATGCTCTAAAACAGAAAAACTCTGTGAAAATGACATCTGAACATACATAAGAATATCAGAAATATTTAACTTCACTAATATAGATCTGGTGGTACAAAATCTAGCCAAAATAGTTGACCAAACTATCTGCAGTAGCTGAATAACTACGCTCATACTATTCAGCTTGTATCACTAACGTCCCTACTCCTCAGTAGGGAGGTCGATGATACAAGCAGCTGAATAGTATGAGCGTACTGAATAACTTGAGGACTCTTTTCTTCTGCTCTTCTTCTCAAACCCCGAAGCAGATCAATAACAACAAGTCACCCTAGCAACGGTACTACTTGTGCTGAAGTTTTCCCTCAGTATTAGATAGGACCATTAGACCCTACCTAGTACGAGTCTACATCGCCCCGCGAAAACAGGGGTCACCATAATATTTGTAGACATATTGCGCCATTTGTGAATTAACACTGCATAAGGAAAGGAGTTTAATTTCATACTGAAATCTCATTAGGCTCTTTACCACAGTCAAATGCTCTTTAATTTACCATATGAAACAAAATTCATATAATCATTGCGATATAGGAAACCAAAATGGGGATCACCATACTTCTTTTTAAAAATGGCAGCGCTATTAACAGATAAATGGAGCCATTTCCAATCCAACGGTGGGGGTGGGTAGGGGTGGGGAATTGGGGTGGAAGTGGGAAAATATTTTTGGGGATCATCTGCAAGGCATTTGTAATTCTGCCTTTTTGCTGGAATTGGATGGATATGGAATTTTGTGGGAACCAAAAGCATGATATCTAGCCTGAGAAATCCCATCTTCATTTTATCTAGCCAATTTCTACGTTCCCACTTCGAACCTGCCTTGATTTATCTGACCCCCTTCAGTGTTTAAATTCCAAGGTGTTGATTTCACCTACGGACGAGAGACGAACCAATCAGAACGTACACGTCGATTGTGAATAGAGTGACATCATCCTCTATTTGCGGCGTCCTTCCTCGTAATATGGTGTTAGCATTAGCCCACTATATAGGTCAGCCAATCAATAACGCTCTTGTGCGACCCATTTCGGATTTCAAATGTTTTCGAGGTCAGTGACGTCTCGTGTCTATTTATAAGTTCTTTGAACTTTGAAGGGGGCCAGATATATCAAGGGAAGTTCAAAGTGGGAACGTAGAAATTCGCTTGATAAAATGAAGATGGAGAAATACCCTTCGCTGCCCGACCGTTGAATATGACAGGCCCATCTTTTTGTCGGACAAATTTCATTTTGGAGCGGCTAATGATTCTGTTGTGACAGATATCAAAATCTTGTTTACTTTTATCCTATTGTGAGGTGTCTGGATTACTATTGTTAGAGAATTCCGCCTGTTTTGAAACAATCCAAAAATCTATATATAAGAGCTCCATAGGCGCATGAACATAAACGTGATCCACGTCCTCAATTCTCGCACTGTGTGTCACATCATTGAGACAGGATATCAGGCTATGACTAACACATGTCTTAATGCTATACTCCTGGGTTCAGAAACAAGTGACACTGTGGAAAGGCCTATTGGTTCCATGACAAGTGTGGTAGACCAACAGGGTGATAACCGCCTACAAGTATGGTTGGCCAATAGGGTCATAACCGATCAAACATGTATGGTAGATCAATAAAGTCATTTCCAGTCCACAGGTATGGTAGACCAATAAAGTCATAAACGATCTGCAAGCATTGTAGACCAATATTGTCATAGCCAACCTACATGTATGGTAAACCAATAAAGTCATAAACTATCTACGAGCATTGTCGACCAAATGGGTCATAATTAACCTACAAATATGGTAGACCCATAGGGTCATAACCAACCTACATATATGGTATGCACGTTAGGCCAATAGGGGCATAACAGACCTACAAGTATGGTAGATCAATAGGATCATAACCGACCTACAAGTATGGTAGATCAATAGGATCATAACCGACCTACAAGTATGGTAGATCAATAGGATCATAACAGACCTACAAGTATGGTAGATCAATAGGATCATAACCGACCTACAAGTATGGTAGATCAATAGGATCATAACCGACCTACAAGTATGACAGCCCAACAGGGTTATAACCGGAATAGGCTACATATACGGTAGATCAATGGGGTCAAAACCGGCCTACATGTACGGTAGGTCAATAGGGTAATAACCGACCTACGCGTATGGTAGACCAATGGGATCATAGCCGACCTACAGGTATGGTAGCCCAATAGGGTCATAAACGAGCTACGTCGGGCAGACGAATCCATGTTCGGCTGTTTGATCCCTTTTCTCGCGAAATTCGGAAAATGAGAAAAGTCATTTAATCAAAACAAGTCCTCAACATCAGATGCTTTGAATGTAAGAAAATACGGTTCTTGCTCAGGTAATGTAGGGATAATTAATGTTTTGGGGTTCAGGGTATGACATTCTCTGATTGCACGTATGCACATATATCACCGCCCTCCTTTTTACTGAAGCTTCTTATAACCTTATTATTGGTTACTTGCAACAAATTTCATTTGCAAATTACTGCTGGTGAGTTGAGTTGTAAGAAATTGTACCCCGATGCCATTTTAATTGGTCCAGAAGATTACGCATGCACAACGGAATCATACTAACTGGTCGCCTATATCACGAATAAGAAATGGCATTGATGCGGAATGGTTGGCACTTTATGACCTTATTGGCTAATCTAATTAAAATTAAATCATATTTGCTCCCCCATTTGGATATCTCGCTGTATATCCAAATTTATTTGGAGATATGATTTACGTTTAATCAGATTGCTTTTCGGCCTACGCGAATTCCTGTTCTACTGTTACATTGTTATTTCTGGGATATGGATGGCATATGGATGCGGTCATCGTGTTAGCTTCTTCGCACAATAACACACAGATTTCTACATACCATGTCTACCTTTTCGATATGGTAAAAAAACGCTGCCTGGTGCCGTATATATGTTCGTCCGTTAAGGGGTACCGATAAATTTCTGTAGCAATCAGTTGCCTTGAAATTTGCAGAATTGAAATGCATTAACAATATTCTCTCTGTAAGATAGTGTTAATCTACTACTTTTTTCTTCAATTTTCACTATGACAGTGAGAAATATATAATTGCAGCTGAGAATTACCGACGGCAAACAAGAAACCTATTGAGGTCTAAAAGGTCAAAGATCAAGTCACTGGGACATTTCTGTGAGTGGATTCATTAGTCGAAAGCGATGTGTCGGGTATCAAGACTGGGGTCAAACTTTGAACGATCAAGGTCACTGACCACCAAAAACTAAATGAAACATGGATGACTCGTATTCCTTTTAATGACGTAACCCATAGTGCCATTTAGGCTTGTTAACATTACATTTTCTTGGTGAACCACGGTTACAACCTCCAAACAGGGCTATCTCCCCTTCTGGCAGTCGATAACCCTGTTTGGAGGTTGCCACGGTTACTATTGTGCTGAATGGGTCGGGAACGTGAGCGATTTGATCCCGCGCGCTAAAAAGCTGAATTGATCGAGTGAGCGAGGGGTCAGATCTCTTACAGGACTGGCACATCCAGCACTAAATCTGAGGTTCGCCAATAAAGTGTCATACTAAAAATTATAACTGGCATTAGTATATCGGTATATATGCATTAATAGACTAAACTGTATACTTCGACTAAATGATTTTAATCGGTACTGTCACTTGCAAAGCCCTGGATATTACCACTGGGCATTTATTAACGCTTCTCAGCCACGATCTTACATGCCGCCCTTCCATCGCCCGCGGCAAGGGGGTTTCCAGGGCGCATAGTTCATTAATATACAATATTGATATATAGATTAATATGCAACTATACAACTTAAATAATAATTAAACATATCATATGTACAGAAGATAACATCACACCATGCTATATAGCTACATATTTAATACATATCTGATTTCTTGAACTGGCGAGAAAAGCTAGAGCAATGTTGATTTTCTAGAGAGAAAACAAGCAGAAGAGTAGAAAAATCAATAAAAAATGTTAGTTATTAATGGAGGTTTTGGTTATCAAAGAGTTACATACAATTTTGATAGTATGTATAGTGGTTCACCTGAAGAATCAGTTTCGTTTGATAACAGCATACTTTCACTAATACCTTCCTGAACATTAAACACATCAGTAAGAAAACGTTTTTAATATGTTATGATAAAGTTTCATAGAGACTGGCTTATTTAGACCCATTTTGAATCAAACAATAAATACTTTAATAAGATTAATTACCGAGTTATTCAGAGAAAACAAGTGACACAATTTCTGACCAGAACTTTGAGTCACAGTTGGCTACAGAACATGTCCAACATCATCATCGGAAAGGGAATGTATAGTTGCTGAATTCTGAATGTTTATGGTTTATTGCAGTGAATTCCAAGATGGATCAGACATTCATTTCAACCCTGTAGATCGGTTCAACGCATATTTCCTTTTTGACACGCCCCTTCTGTGTGACTATATACAAATAATATAACAATGTTGTTTCCACACGCCTCAAAGTGACGCGCACACTTATAGCACGAGAGCAATCTAAGTGAGACGTGCATGTGTATATATGGGCGATGCCCCTTAGTGGTAATAAACAATCTTTGGGAATTGATCGTGTTCATTTATACTCTATGCAGCTACTTCTGGTAAACTTCATGAATAACAGTGAGTTGGATGTGTCAGCCAATCAAATGCAATCTGTCTTCATCAGTCGCTAGTTCGAAATTTACCTTTCCAAATCTCATTTATAATACTAGTAACTATGTCTAAAGTGAAAAAAAAATTTAGCATATCTAAAATCCGATCGAGACCATGCAGTGCGTAGGACTCTACGCTATATCAAAGTATCACATATTGCTCTGCACAAACGGAGACGGTGGATTTCCAAGTAATCCTACACTCTTAAAATGAAAGTGTTGTACTTAACATTATAAATGTTGGAAGAGTGACAAAATTATATAAAATGTAATATTGTAACTCTTTCACAGCGTTGAAAAAGCGTGTTATATCCAACATGATAGTGCTGTATCAGGAGCAATACAACATTTTACAAGTGTTCTATTCCAACATATAACACTTTGTGTAAATTGTTGTATTGCTCCTGACATTGTTCCATATGCTAACATGTGAAGTCACGTTGAAAAGCGGTATCTCCTCTTACATGAACTAAATACCCCTATAACGTTGGATAGAACACTTTTTTCAACATGAAAATGTTACAAATGTAACACTTTATATAATGTTGTCACTTCTCCAACATGAATAATGTTATGTGTATGGAAGGTGTAGGTTAGTTTGAAAAGATAAAAAACAATAATTGGTTCTTACCCATTCGAATTGCCGAAGATGGCTAGTGTTAATAAACCAGCTAGGTTAAATGTATACACTACATCTACCCCCACTTTCCAGCCTCACTTGGACCTTAATATGTTCATCATATGTTATATTATTTACATTATCCAGGATACGAATTATATACGGTACGTTAAAATATACTCACAGGGCTGCTGGTTTACTACTACGACGATGGACCCACTTAAAATCAGAAGCATAGAGTAGTACATCCTTTCTGTAATAGAGTCTGTAATATAGTCTACCCAGACTTCAGTCAGTCGGTTTATTCTACAATGATGGCGGTTTAATCCTGTCCTGTAAACTGTTCACAGAATCTCAACACTGGGGTTGTACTTCACTATATTGATAAAGTTAACATAGTTATCTTCGCAACATCAACACCAGCATCTCCAACAGGTTGCAGTTACAGTCTAGGAACATATAAAATGATAACTAAGTGAGAAATGATTAATCCGGAAGCGGACTCAAAAGCCGGATAGGAATTAGCGCATGTAACATATCACACAGCACAGCTAATTCAATATGGGAATCGGATCTTTAGCCTGCTGAGCCAACAATATATTTAAGAGAAAGAAGGCGATGGCCTCAATAATAGGTTCTAAATCACACAGATTATGAAGTCTTTTTTATCCGCACGGTGTTTGTTAACAGCTGCTTAAAAGATGCGGGTGACCGTGCGGACATTAGAATTACTCAAGCAGAACACGACATACGGGCGGACCGATATGTACGAGCTTCGGAGTTATTTTGTCTATGCTTCGGTTTGCTTTGACTTGGGTACTCCATCGTGGTACGACAGGCACTGGTCATGCAGATTATGCCGTGCAGCCCGTTCCCCCCAGATCACCATACACACGTTCCCTCGTACCAAAGACGCATAGCCACTTGTAATAAATATCTCAGTTCCCCGTGATATATCCTTGCCTCTGTATCCTTATCATCTAACATTAGCCAAGTCACCCAGCTCTATACCGACACTATACCGGTGTAAGATGAAAGAATGTATGGCAGGAATATATGTCCGCATCCTATCTTATAATTCAGCTAAGACATTTATTGCTGATTTTGCAATTCAGGTAGGACATATTTTCCTAAATAGAAACATATCGAAAGGAACATCGTTTACTGGAACAATCGTTCCCTTCACACCAGCACTAAACAGGTTAGGGTGATCCCGCTCTCTAAAATGGAGGTATAAATGGTCGTTTTTGCTCAATAACTTTTGATTCCTTTTTAACCGATGCTTTAAAACTTTAGGTGCATTAATTTATCTATTGCTCCATGTCCTAAAATTAATTTGCCATGTGGAGAACCAGTAATCAATATTGTTTAAACAGCGCGACAGATGTCTGTCCTATTATTATGCAAATTAGATAGATGACTATTTATTTTTTTACCACCATTTGATGCGGATATATATGTCTATGTGTGCCTCAAGAGGATTTTGCTGAATTCATTATGTGAACTGATTTATTGAGCAAAAAACATTTTTACCTCCATTTTAGAGAGCGGGATTGCCCTAACCTGCTAAACCGACACAATATCGCCAACATATCGGCACTATAGCGCGTCATTCGTAATTTCTCGGAAATATTCAGCAGACCATTTTCCTGGAAGGTCATGGACTCCTTATTGCCTTCATGCTGGAGTGAGGTCAAAAGGAAATGGGAGTCCATATTGTGTTCATGCTGTGGTAACGTCACCGAAACTATTATCACATACATAGTTTGAATTCGCAATAGTAGAAGCGAATTATTTCAGTTTAAAGAGAACATTTCCGTCTGAAATTGGGTTGTTGAAATAACTTGACCAAATTTAGACATCGTGGTGGTGACGATGTTCAGGATGTACAATTTGTATAGATCCGCTTCAATCTCAGTAAACTAGAGAGAAAGAGAGAGAATTAAGGGTTAACGCCGCGTTCAGCAAAAGGAGATGGTATTGTAAGGCGGGGTTTTTGCCCACAGCCAGCCGACTCATAGGAATGTACATTTCCTCTCTCCATCTGTCAATCACAATGCAATGTACAACTTGTCGTCGGCGGCAACCGTCAATCAACGGAGCGACTGATCGTTCGATTTCAACGTTTGACCAGCCCATAATGTCCACACGGTATCGTGTCATCGGTAAACAATATTTATTTTACTTTTAATTGGTTCATACTGATAGCCTAAAATCTTATTTCTGATATACTGAATGCATTTTTTTTTTACAAAAATGAGAAAGATTGAAATAACTTGTCAACGTCACAGATGTTGCCCTCCTGGGAATCGAACTCGGTAAAAAAAATTCGAGGCGCGACACACGATCAACTGTAACAGGCTATTTTGTCACTTTAATCTACTTACGAAATCTTCAAACGTTATGAATCATAACTTTTCATTTTTTTGGTACGAAGGACTCCTTGGACCAAAATGATCTTCCAGCAGTGGGGATATAATGTTACCACACAACACCAGGTTAAATGGTGTTTTGGTCCAAGCGGTCCTTCGCGTCTAAATGCGTATCTGAAGGACTCGATTTAGACCCATTTTTCACGAAATAGCACAAGCTGTAGATTTCAGTTTCATGTTATATCTATACTCATTACGCAATAGCACTAAAACTTTCACATATTGTGTACTTATATTTTCTCTTGCCGTTACATTAAAACATAAGTATTTTTAAGACATTTTATTTTTTCGATTTCGACCGCACCACGTATAGGCCAAAATCCCACCTTTCAGCTATATAGTGACGATCAAACAAAATTAAGTATTCAAGTTAATAACTTAGTAATCCAACACATTAAAACATACACACATTAAAACTTATGCAACAAACCGATTTCTTTCAAATAACCTAAGATACAGTTTTCTTTCACCCGACTAAAAGATCTTCTAAATTACAAGCGTCTTTTCCGACATTCATAATTTAGCTGTCGTCCATTAGAGAATATCCGCGTCCATAATCCAAAGACCTATTCCATATTCCATATAACAGTATTAGCACCAAATTCAAAAAGACAATCATAGTATACATAAACATAGGCTAGTTTTCTGCAAGAGAGAAGCGGTCAACAGTTCAATGATGCCGGCAAGACAACATGATGTTCCAAAAATATCAAATTCGTATCGCTGGTCAGTATTCTTAATCCATAATAATCGTTGTAAAGTTGTCATCTAGAGAATGATGTATCTCGGTCACGCTCTGATTGTGACTTCATATGAGCATCATGAGGATTTTGAAGTAGGCCCTACATGTGTTCATACGAACCCTAGCCCCGGGTTAAGCGGAATTAGACACAAGTTACGAAACGTAACGCCATAGATCTTGCACGCTACGCTCGTATTTTTCTATCAGCATGCGATATGTATTGCCAAATTTGAGAAACTTTAAGTGGAGTCGCTTGGTGATATAGCCCTGTTTTATAAGTTTCTGCAACAATGTTTTGTGACGTTGATTAAAATCGTGACATTCAACACAGGATCTAGCAAATGCTACTAGGCGAGATATGTATACGCCATATGCAGGTCCCACTGGAATATTACTGTCCAGATAGGGATAGTTTTTGATGTCGAAATTGTAATCATCTCTTTTGTCATAAAGTCGACGAGAGAGAATATCCGCTTCATTTTTTGTAGAGATATAGATCGAAATATGATATGCCTGTAGGGCCACCTGTAGTTTCCTTCAATTCCAGTGAAGGTAGATATATATCCTTCACTGCGTCATTTATATAGCCATTATTCACCGCGAGAAGATCGTTTATATAGCGTTTGGTGAATGAGTAGAAACGGGATTTTAATGGATTCAGCCAACAGGGGGGGGGGGGGGGGGAGGGGCACAATTAGTACCCACTGGAATACCTATATGCTGTTGATATATTTTTAATGAGAATTTCAAGCAACTCTATAAACAAAGAAACATCCCGTGAATGATATCGATTATATGCAGTAGAGCTGAAGAATGGCTCCCGACAGTAGCCGCTCGATAAGTAGCTGCTCAATAAAAAGAATCTCTTACAATCTTAAAATCTATGTAGTCGATAAGAATATTTTTCACTGTGAGATCTTCATGGTATGGAATACACCATGGGACTGGCTCATTTTTTAGTAAATGTTCGTGAGTTAATAGTGTATGGCCGATTCTACATCGCCTGATCATGGCGTGATCGAAACGTTTCTGGCTGTTCAAATGAGTATATATAGCCTTATTTATAGCCTTGTTTATTTCGACTTAAGCGAAGCTTTGATATGTCCTTCCATCTCTAACATCAGAGAGACCGCCCCAGCGTATTCTCAGCATCAGTTCAGCTTGTGTCGGACTAGGGCGAACCAGCATCACACGGCGTTCGTTCATTGGCTGTTATTTTAAACGGACCCTTCGAGTACTAGCTGCAAAGAGGGCGCCTTCATACAGGGGTGGTAAGAATACAGACCTGCATGATGAGAGGATGAGGAAATCCATGCCGGGAAAATCGGAGATTAAATCGGTTCTTTCCGTAGATTTCTGATCGGAAGTCAACGCGTGTGTGTTCAACTGATAACCATCCATTTGAACGAGCTCACGGCTGATCCGAATTCAAAATTGAAATAACGCGACACCAGCATGAAATTGCTAGGTTTATCATTAAGTTTATACAAACTTCAAGAGACCTCTAATAAATGAAACTTTTTTTTTCAAACACATGAACGTAACGCGTTAACGTGATCGATTAATCGAGTCAATTGTGCCGAGAAAACGAGCGAGCAAAGATTGACTATTAAATGTGCAAAACAATGATAAAATCTCCTAGTGGGCCTAATGTATTCGGAAATAAACAAGCTAATTAAGAAATGGGCGGGGTTCTCTCGAATGCCATCCGGGTTAGTAGAAAATATGTGGAAATCTGGACAGCTTATCTCAGATATACTGATTACTATGTGGAGTATGCTCATTCACTGCATGTATGGTCTACGTCTCTTAGCGAACAAGTAGTGACGGATGTAGGTCATACACACGCAGATTAGATGAGCGGATATCGGGAGAGGATATTCATTAGACGTCAATAAGGACAAGAGAGGAGGGTCTTGTACCTCAAATGTGCCATTAGGTTCATCAAAAAACATTGTTTCTTGTCAAAGACCCTCGAAACATGTGACGCGGCTTTACTGCGTTCGTATACTTTTCATTTCTCAACACGTGTTGGTCAAATTAAACTCTTCTCATACCGACATTTAAAGGAC
>JAVTVY010041114.1:0-17754 GCA_036873755.1 Hanleya hanleyi
AATTTGACGGTTTGACGGTCTAACCGGCAAAATATTGTAGCTGTCGGACCGAAATGTCCAGCAGCAAGAAATCAAAATTTTATACGCCATTTCCTCCATCCAAAATATTGAAACCCACCTAAGTTAAATCACGGGCACGGAATACGTTCTAAACTTTCGGTAGTTAGATTATTCATGTTATTCGAGCATTATTAGAACAACACAGCTTTTCTAAACCGATTTAAACATGGCGGAGAATTTTTCTTATCGGTTAAGGAAAGCTGTGTGAGAATGTTGTGAGAATGCCTGAATAAACTACCCACGGAATGTTTAGAACGAATTCCAAGCCTGTGATTTAACTTAAAACGTGGGTTTCATTACTTTGGGTGGAGTAAATGGCGTATAAAGTATCGCATGCATCCCTGCATTCAATAGAAATCAGTATTATAAAATATCTTATAGGAGCTGCATCTCGGACTATGATGTTATATGATAGTAGGTTTACAGTTTGGTCTGTGGCTTTCTGCTTTACATTGGACGATGACCTATTGCAATCAAAAGTAAATGTCGGCCAAGCGAACAAGGGCAACTATTTCACGCAATGTATGAAATTCCGTTATATTCGTGTTTTCGCTATAGTGAATATGGATCGGGAGTTGGACATGTTAGAGAAAACTACCTTCCTAAAATTGAGGTAGAAAGGTTAAAAAATTCAAGAATGGGTCGAACTAAGAGACATCCACCATAGGCGACCAAGAACAATAATATCCGAATTGGATTGTATTAATGAAAAATTATTCTGTCTAATTTGCCTAATAAGAGACGACATGTTTTGTTCTCTTTCAAAATTAGACTATGCACAATTTCATTGGAAATTGAGAAGTGTTAGAAATATGACCTCAAAACATTTTTGAAATTATTAGATGAAAAATCGAAAAATAACAATTATAAAGCGAGTTTAGACTCTCTATTGAAACATTTTAAAGATTTAAATAAGCTTGAAGGTGACAGTGCAAATGAAGATGTGGATATGGATATGGATGTTAGATTCTTTGAGAGCCATAGTGACGAACATTTGAGTATGCCGATAGCTGAGGAAGAAATAGAATTTGTGAATTGAATTTTAAAAATGGGAAAACTAAAGGGATAGTCAATATATGCCGAATGAGCTTAATAAGTGTATCTGTAATAACCTGTACCTTTGAACTGTAAAATGTTGCACCGTATTTTATCATTACTGTTTATTGACGGGCATTCAATCTGTAAATTAGGTTGCACTGTTATTATCAATTACCGTTGTCTTAACATCCTTTAATCTGTATAATTACGTGGCACCATTGTCTACAATTATCGGTTTCGTCGCGGAAACGGAGCTCACTGGAAGGCCAAAATGGCCATTGCTCGTTCGCGTATTTCAGCTCTTCGTCACATGCGGTCACCACAAGTTTCGTGAATAATCAGGAAGTAATCTGTAAAATTATTACACGAATATACAAGTGGCGCACAACTCCAAGTCAGATAAACCCAAAACCGAACCGCATTGTATAGACGGAAAATTGAAGTTAGCCCTCGCGTCCTTCTCACTGCGTGTTCTGATAATGCTCTGAATGTTGTATCGTACAACGCATATGTCGGATGTTTCCAGGAACTGGTCGTTTCGTGTGCAAAGATATCAACCTCCTTTCAAAGAAAACAGGAATTTTATGTCAGGTTTGTGTGCAGTTTACCCGTTCCAGTTGATGTCAACTGAAATATCACAGTTCAATTTACAGATTAATGAGTTTACGATTAAATGTACTATAAACTTCAACATACATTTACTGTGAAATAACGGTAATTTATAACAGTGTATATATATAGATCCAAAGCAGACCCGAATGCCCCAGTGAATTAACGAGGTAGTTTTCTGGATAAGGTTTTCACTGGTGTTATAAATAACTGTTTAACATCCTATGTTGAATATAATCAATTACTTTCCGAAAATCAGGCTGGTTTTCGCAATGGGTATAGCGTATTAGACCCCACAATCCTTCTTAAATGCCTGATCGAATTATTTCTTCGCAGAAAAAGAAAACAGTATTGTGTGTTTGTTGACTACCAACAGGTGTTCGACTCCCTATGGAGAATAGGGTTATGGAAAAATTTATTAGACATGGGCAGAGATGGCAAAATATTGAATTTGGTAAGAAATATGTACAAAGATGTCAAATCATGTATCAGAGTCAATGGGCGATTGTATACATTTTTCGGTAGTATGCAAGGCGTGCGTCAGGGTGAGAATTTGTCTCCTTTGCGATTTGCCTTATTTGTTAATGATCTGGAAGTATTCTTAACTGCAGAAGGTAACCAAGCAATAGATGTCGAGAATAGTGAGGTTGATATATTATTGAAATACAAGCTAGTCCGTCATTCATAATTCAGCCGTCGTCCATTAAAGAATATCCGCGTCCATAATCCAAAGACCTATTCCATATCCATATAACAGTATTAGCACCAAATTCAAAAAAGACAATCATAGTATACATAAACATAGGCCAGTTTCCTGCAAGAGAGAAGCGGTCAACAGTTTTCAATGATGCCGACAAGACATCATGATGTTCAAAAATATAAAATCCGTATCGCTGATCAGTATTCTTAATCCATAATAATCGTTCTAAAGTCGTTATCTAGAGAATGGTGTATCTCAGTCACGCTTTGATTGTGACTGTTCATATGAGCACCATGAGGATCTTGAAGCACATGGGTTCATACGGCCCCTAGCCCTGGGTTAAGCGGAATTAGACACAAGTTACGAAACGTAACGCCATAGATCTTGCGCGCTACGTTCGTATTTTGCTATCAGCATGCGATATGTATCGCCAAATTTGAGAAACTTTGAGTGGAGGCGCTTGGTGGAATAGCCCTGTTTTATAAGTTTCTGCAACAATGTTTTGTGACGTTGATTAAAATCGTCACATTTAACACAGGATCTAGCAAATGCTACTAAGCGAGATATGTATACGCCATATGCAGACACAAGTCATTTTGCTGCCTTGCGTAACGGAAACAGGAAAACAGTTGTAAAACTAGTACTTTTTATCAAACGTGGTTTAAAATTTACGTAAAATGGGAATACCTGTTAAACCCCGCCATGTAACATGTCGTAATTAAAACTGTTTGTGTCCCATGCTTTCCTGTAAAGTTTGAGTAAATAGATGATGATGATGATGATGATGATGATGATGATAACCACTGTTACGACATGTAACAATATTTACGCCACAGGTCGCCTGAAAGTTTTGGAGTATTATGAAAAATCAAAAGATGATTAAGAAAAAACGACCTTTTTACCTCCACTTTTAGATAGTTCTCTCTAAACTGTCTACCTTCGGTTAGCTAACTCAAATATGGAGTGCAGCGAAAGCGTTGGAATTTAAAACTTTTGAAAGATGAAAAATTTTAATTTCCATTTGTGCAATGCCTCACCATTAAATCACTAAAAATAAATACATTATTGAACTGCTATATTTTAATTGTATATAATATTTCACCCCTGGGCAGGGTCATTCACATATTGACAACCAGATTGCTCTGGTAACGAAAGCACAACTCACCATGAGTGGGTAGTAAATCCACCTAAACTGTGTTAAAACGTTTCACGAGACTGAACATTGAAAATAAAATCATTCCTAAGATAAAAAAAGGTCCAAACGCTTGAACAATATTTGGACATGAGAAAACAAATCTCAATGATATGTAGGAATTAAAGTTAGGCCGGTACTATTCAACCTATACTAATACCTGCTTACTCTTGTCACTTTGTCCTCTTCAAACTGGCTGAATATTCAAAAATTGTCGTTTTATCTATAGAAGGACTCATTGTATTTTGTTCGGATCACGAGAACAGTTCTCATGTATCAGTTATACCTGTAACGGTTAATTTGAAGTCATAAACTATTATATCTTAAATTCTAATACTAGTACCCAGTGCATGTCATGATGATTTCAAGTGATTTATTGTATACTCTTCATAATAAATGTAATCAAGAATGTTATTGATAAATGAAGTTAGATTTGAATACTGCCAGTTTAAAGCTATTGTACGTGGTGCGAGACCATTGATTGAGACTTAAATTGAAAATGTCCAACTTGGTATACTATATAGATACGAGAGTAAAATACCATTTAAATATTTACATGGTGTATTCCGTATACATCGTAAGACGTTTGGGGGGTTTGGCCCAACATACATGAAAATTATTACTTTGCACACTATTCATGCCCACGGGGATCTACATACCTGAGGATGGGTTACTTAGTTAAACAGAAATAACTATTCATTGTGAATCATTTAATTAGTTCTTATAGGTGATTAGCCATCGAAAAGTAATAAAACAGTTCGATTTCAATATTTGACCTACAGGCTAAAATACGTATACGTATGGCTGAGTTCATCAGATAATCAAGTTGAATAGAAATTCCAATCAATTAATTTAGAAATCTGCAGGATAAAACAAAAAACGACAATCTGAATCATAAGACATATTTTTAATACCAAAATGTCATGAAAGATAATGTAAATGCACATATCGAGAATTAGTTTTAATATCAAAAGTCTGTTGGCACGCCTCGAAGGTGACAACTAAATTTAGAAATTAATGGAGTGGAACAGTCTACGGGCTGGGTTACTCTCAACTAAATATCAGATAAAAAATATTTTATTTAAACTTGACCTTCAAAGCCAATACCAGAGTGCCATAAAAAAATACCCAAATATAAAATAAGGATTTCATTTGAAATAGGCGTTTACTTACACTGAATTTGACGAATGTATGTACGTTAGTGAAGAATATGCAGTTGTGTTCTGAGCAAACTGGCAGATAGCGGATTAAAATGCATTTTTGCTGGGTTTGAAAGCTTGGAATTTGTTGGCACGAAGGTGAGGAATGTTCATATTATTTAGTTATTCTTTAATGTTCAGCATTGTTTAGTTTTCATCTAGGCTCTTTGGGGCAATTTATATATGTGCCGTCACTTCACGGTGTACAGAGACGATGTGCAAAATTACCAACTCCAAACAGAATTTGGTTTATTTCAGAGATACTGGCAGACATCAAAACATCAAAGCGTCAGAAATGCCAGGATCTAATTTGCTCGTCACGTGATGAAGATGGCGCCATTTTTGAAGAAATATTGGCAGCCACATACTTCACCATACAAATCCAGTTATTGTTTACGTCACAGTTCCAGTTTGTCGAAATTCAGTACGTATTTTTTGTCTTGTATACGTTAAAATCAAAATGCCCCAATTCTGGTACAAATAGCATTTGTCCGAGTGACCTTTTACAGAAGCCATTTTGAATTTACTCCTAATCCTGATCCTAAACCGATCTCATCCATTTATGAAACAATGTAGTACTATATAGAAAAAAGGTTGCTACTTCTGAACTACTGGCATTAGGTTATTCCTTCGTTATATTACATATACGGGGTTAACTTCAATGGTTCTGGTACGGCATACTGTTTTCCAAGAGTACAGAAGGAAAGTTGTGTTACGGCAGTGTTTCCAAATTCTAATTCTCTATTTTTTTGTATTTAACAAGATGGGAAGTAAAATTGGCGATCTGCTTTGAAACGTAGTATGAAATTTTCGGTCTTCAAGACGACAGGGCTTGTGCGCGTGATCTTAAGATGTTGTAACGCGAAGTCGTCTCAGACTCAGGTGATGGTCTTCATAAAACCTGTACAATAATAGATTCCAGGGTCCGGCATCTGAGATTTCTCGAAGACTTGATAGTCCCATTAAATGAGACAGGATACAACAAAACGAAGTTCATGTCCGTTGAATATTAAGCCGATTTATTGTAAATTCATTCCACCTAACTTAGGAATGATCGGCAACATTTGGCAGGCAGACTAGCACAACTTCATCAACATCAGACCATTCTGTAAACAGTCATTTTCAGACCTGGAAATAGAAATATCTATCATTGGAGACATGAGCCTGATGGTTTTAGCCTACCTGTATGTGCCGTTCATTCCATTATATACAATGCTATACGTTACAATGTCAAGTTAACCCAACATAAATGTCCTTACAAATTCGGTGCAATTATGACAAGCAGATCACGAATCTGTCGCATTACATAAATTCAGTCGTCAAAACCAAGGTTAATTCATTACCCTTACATAAGCAGTTTCTATGTTATCCTGTATAAATTTGAAATTACTAACTGTTTCTCACAAATAGTTGTGTTCACAATAACTGACCTAAAGGGTCATTGAAATAGGATGTTTATATTACTAAAACAGTATTCAGAACCGAAAACAATTCCCTCATGTTAAACTGTCAGCCTCGAATATAACATACACCGTACCGATAGCAAGAAACAGTAAGAAAAACTTATGAAATCATGAATTTTCACTCAAGGAAAAAGTTAATATAATAAAATTACTGGGACAAGTATGGTGGCTAAGAATCGATATTTCACATATAATTTATGCATTTATATGGTGGCCAAGATGGACATCTTACAGTAGGATGAACATGGTAATAGGACAGACAGTTACTGGTACACGCCATGTATTCATATTTTGAAAAGTATTCCTTACCAGTTTATGGCTTGGTATATCTCAAACCAATCTATGTAAACCAAGATGGTAAATCAGGTGAATACCATCTAGACGTAACGCTATGAAAACTCGATATTCTACGACATCTCATAATAAGCCAGTCGCGACAATTTCTACCTTTTCTCTCTGACAATGATTGAGATTTAGTTCATGCAGATTAACATCTTCGCACGGCACAATCTTTTGATATTTTCCACCCCTAACAAAGCCAGACTTTTCGGCGTGAGTAAGCTCTTTGATCTTTACGGTTTGCCACGCACACCGTCTGGAAATGATGCCATATTTGGATACTATTTCAGGATAATGTTTATATATTAGACCACGTCCTACCTTGTGTAATTACTGTGGGCGTGATTTTTAAATTGTTTCGCCACCTGATTGGGTGACAAATGTAGTTTTAAATTCGCACGAGATTTATATAGGGCTGAAGTCAGATATAATATTCCGTGATATTATATCTGATTTTAATTATGATTGATCTCATTCAAGGTAAGCCTATCATTAGTATCTACCGTCTTAAAATAAAGTGTTGTATTAAGATGTCCGAGGAGTGACAACATTACAAACTGTGTTATATTTGTAACACTCTCAGAAAGTTTTGGGGAAAAAAGTGTTATATCCAACATTATACTGCTGTATCAGGAGCATTACAACACTCTACAGGGGTTGAACGCAGCATTGTAAAGTGTTGTATTGCTGCTAATACAGCAATATAATGTTCGATATAGCATTATTTTCAACACTTTTTGAGTGTTACAAATATAACACTGTTTATAATGTTGTCACTCCTCGGACATTTATAATTTTGAATACAACCCTTGCGTTTTTTCGAGTGTACAGCGCATTCGCAAAACTGAAATATGTGTGGATTTATCCGTTTTATTCTGCCGGTCTCGTAAGATCCAATATTTTTTTTATTCAAATTGTATACTCATATATACATTCTATGGTGGTCTATATATATTTACGGTACCAGAATAAATGTTTTTTGGGGGGGGGGGGGCTTTTTCATCAACTGTGCTTCTTCATTAAAGTTTGCTATTCCGTCATGGCATGTTAACTCTACAAGGTAACTCTATAAGCTCCAATTTTATGCAGTTCTAGATGGCATGCAATTTTTCTATTTTCAGGAGTTAGGAAATACCTCAGCATCATAATATGGCTGTATTAAGGGCCTCTCTCCTTCTATCACTGATATTCTCCCTGCATGTAAACTATGTCGGAAGCTTCGACGGTAAGTTTCATACATTTGTATATCTCTGGGTCCAACACTGATTCAAATTCCACGAAAGAGTTGTTTTGACATTATAATCTACTTGAGTTCAAATTGTACCGTGATATTCCATTGTTATTTATATATCCAGTTTAGAAGTTTATTATCTGTGGCAATGGTCAAGTTTCCCTGCCTACACTCTCAAAATGATTCAGGGATTCCAGTCTGAAATTCAGGGACAATTTCCTTAAATTCAGCGACTTCACTTTTGAGTTCATGGAAAATGTCCTGGACTTCAGACTAAAATCCCCAAAAATTGAGTTTTGGATGGCCTTAATGCAATTAATTTCAGAAGAAATCCCTGAATCATTCTGAGAGTGTACTCCCCGGGTCAGAATGAATTACTTTTCTATTAGGCGAGGTAAAACATGCCAAAGATCTGGCCAAAATGGGATTGCATAAAAATAAAAAATATCGGACCTCTATAAGAACCTCTTATTGAGGTCATTTGAATTTACTGATGATCCTATACCGATGCAAATATGACTATATCCAGAATTAACTCACCGATTCCAGATATTTTATACGATATATTGGTTTATGAAACAAAATCTATCATGGAATATTCTCAAAGAAAAACAGATGCTTCTACAGAACTGTTGTCATCGCCTCGTTATCCTATTGTTATAGCACTGTAACGTATAAGAGGGTAAGTAGTAGAGAAAGAGCAAATTCCTTAGTATTGACCTACTTTTGTGGAGCATGTGTGGAGCTCTCGTCCAATCAGAAGCGAGTATTTCAAATCCGTCACAGTGCTCTCGTCCAATCAGAAGCGAGTATTTCAAATTGACCAAAAAGCTACCTCCAGCACAGGAGAGTTCCAATTTTTCCAGGTCAAAAATAGTTCCATGTATTCATCCGCGGTGATGCGGTTTTGGTGGTGATGCGGTCGCGGGAAAAAGCTTCCGCGGAGAAAAAGTAGTCCCTAGATAAAATGGACCGATGGGGTCGAGTGAGGTATCAAAGTGAAGCTTAGGTGAAGGGGCATCTAATGGGTTGGGTGTGGGGTTGAAATATCGGCCTTCTGCGCATGCGCGGTGGCCGAAGGGTATGAAAATAGCCTTTTTGGAGCTAGGGGAGCCCCTAATGGACCAATGGGGTCGAGTGAGGTATCAATGTGAAGCATTCATGAAGGGGCATCTAATGGACTGGGTGTGGGGTTGACATATCGGCATTCTGCGCATGCGCGGTGGCCCAAGGGTATGGAAATAGCCGTGTTGGAGCTAGGGGAGCCCCTAATGGTCCAATGGGGTCGAGTGAGGTATCAAAGTGAAGCCTAGGTGAAGAGGCATTCAGGCAATGGGGTGGGTGCATGTAAAATTTTTCCTGAAAAAAAAAAAACGGAAAACGGACTTTATCGAAAAACCTGGGAAAATGCCTATATGGGGTATGGGTGGTATATAGGTCGCCGGGCTTAACGGGGCTCGCCTGTCAATAGAGTTATCTCCCCCTAGTTCCAGGGTGGGTGTATGTAAAAATTTTCCTGAAAAAATACGGAATACGGACTTTATTCTAAATTACGGGAAAATGCCTATATGGGGTATGGGAGGTATAGGACCATCCTGGGAAACGTACTTCTCCACATTTGCGGTATAGGTTGTGGGGTCTCGTTTTCTTAGTCTCGTCAAGACAAACATGATAGGAAGTGTCCCGGAGCGAATCGGTGAAATTTTTGAAAAAGTACGATATAGCCTCATATAGTCCCATACTGGGGTATAGGATCCGATGTTTGTCCCCCTGGGAAACGTACTTCTATACATTTGCGGTAGGGTTGTGGGGTCTCGTTTTACTCGTCTCGTCATTTAGAACATGATAGGAAGTGTCCCCGTGCGAATCGGTGAAATTTTTGAAAAAGTACGATATAGCCCCATATAGACATATATATATAAATATATATTCCCATACTGGAGTATAGGTTCAATGTTTATCCTACTGGGAAACCTACTTCTCGACATTTGCGGTAGGGTTGTGGGGTCTCGTTTTTCACGTCTCGTCATGTAGAACATGATAGGAAGTGTTGTGGAGCGAATCGGTGAAATTTTTGAAAAAAGTCACCAAGGCCTGGGTAGGCCCATAGGCCTATACTGCATGGCTATGGGTGTATAGGGCCATACGGGGTGGACGTGTTGGAGTCTAGGTGAGTCCCTGTTGGTCCAATGGGGTCGAGTGAGGTCTTATTTTGAAGCTCTCGTGGAGGAGCACTTGACTAGTGTATTGTTTGTTTTCAATAGTCTGCGCATGCGCAGACTGGCCCGTAGTATAGAAAGTAGGCATTTTGGGGGTATGTGGGTGTGTGTTTGGGTTAGAGATGGGCTATTCACGGTTCGAATGGGTCGTGTGAGGTATCAATGTGAAGCTTGTGTGGGGTAGAGTCAGAATGGCGTGTTTCTAAACGCATGTCGCGTCAATATGCGCATGCGCAGTCTGGCCGTAGTAGAGAAATCCGGCATTTTGGGGGGTATGTGGGTGTGTGTTTGGGGTAGAGATGGACCCCTATGGGTCCGAATGGGTCGTGGAAGGTGTCAAAGTGAAGCTTGTGTGGGTTAGAGTCAGAATGGTGTGTTTTTAAGTGCAAGTCGCGTCAATCTGCGCATGCGCAGTTGGTTGTAGTAAGTAAAGTGGCCATTTTGGGGCAGTACATGAAGGTATTTGGGGTCGAGATGGGCTATTCACGGTTCGAATGCGTCCTGGAAGGTGTCATTTTGTAGTTCTCGGGGTGTAGACCCTGATTTGAGGGATGTTCCCGTCATCTGTGACGTCATCGATGACGTCATCAGTAGGAGTAATAGCCAAAGTGTGCATTTTGGGGCAGTACAGGAAGGTATTTGGTGTAGAGATGGACCATCCCTTATCCGATTGTGTCGTGGGAGGTGTCATTTTGTAGCTCTCGGGGTGTAGACCCCGATTTGGGGGGCTGTTCACAGCATCTGTGACGTCATTGGTGACGTCATCAGTACGAGTAGTAACGCATGTCGCGTCAATATGCGCATGCGCAGTCTGGCCGTAGTAGAGAAATCAGGCATTTTGGGGGGTATGTGGGTGTGTGTTTGGGGTAGAGATGGACCCCTATGGGTCCGAATGGGTCGTGGAAGGTGTCAAAGTGAAGCTTGTGTGGGTTAGAGTCAGAATGGTGTGTTTTTAAGTGCAAGTCGCGTCAATCTGCGCATGCGCAGTTGGTTGTAGTAAGTAAAGTGGCCATTTTGGGGCAGTACATGAAGGTATTTGGGGTCGAGATGGGCTATTCACGGTTCGAATGCGTCCTGGAAGGTGTCATTTTGTAGTTCTCGGGGTGTAGACCCTGATTTGAGGGATGTTCCCGTCATCTGTGACGTCATCGATGACGTCATCAGTAGGAGTAATAGCCAAAGTGTGCATTTTGGGGCAGTACAGGAAGGTATTTGGTGTAGAGATGGACCATCCCTTATCCGATTGTGTCGTGGGAGGTGTCATTTTGTAGCTCTCGGGGTGTAGACCCCGATTTGGGGGGCTGTTCACAGCATCTGTGACGTCATTGGTGACGTCATCAGTACGAGTAGTAGCGAAAGTGTGCATTTTGGGGCAGTGCAGGAAGGTATTTGGGGTAGGGATGCTCTATTCTCAGTCCGAATGCGTCGTGGGAGGTGTCATCTTGTAGTTTTCGGCGTGCAGACCCCGATTTGAGGACTGTCCACAGCATCTGTGACGTCATTGGTGACGTCATCAGTAGGAATAGTAGCGAAAGTGAGCCTTTTGGAGTAGTGAAGGATGTTATTTGGTGTAGAGATGGACCATCTGCGGTGCGAATGCGTCATGGGAGGTGTCATCTTGTAGCAACGCCCACCAACACCATTCTTAATGCTTCAACGCCCTGGTGAAATAGCTCAGAATCTCTGATATTCCATGGAATTGTCACTAATTCTTCGAAATGCAGTGATGCCCGTCAACGCCCGTCGTTACACCTTAACACTCTAACATAACGCCGTGATATAGTCCGGAGAGAGAACAACAACAGCAACAACAACAAGGATGACACATGAGAGAACAACAACAACAAGAAGTTGTTTTCATATAGTTTATTCTCCCCAATGTTACATCATACCCACGCTGGGGGAGCCGCGTTGGGTATATTCACAATTCAAGAAGATTCTTGTCCAATCAGAGGCCACCATTTGCATGTTTCATATTCGTTCCTGTCCGTTAGATGTATTCTTGTCCAATCAGAAGTCTCCATTTCAGAAAGTTCCATCTTCGGCCATGTTCGCTCTGAACCGTTTATTCTAATCATCGTCGGGCAGGCCAGGATACCGTTGAGGACACATATCCTCACATAGTTGTTTGTGCATTCTGAGTATCTATCAGTGCATGGGTGAATACTTTCATCCGATTGGGATGGTGGTCAGTTTAACCACGAAGAACATAACATTGGTCACCCTCTCCACTTGCCATTTTGTGTTTTGTCGTTGTTGTCGTACCCATTCCAAACTATCCACGCTGTCCAGTTCCTTCAGCATCGTCTCCAGTGATGCACGATGGATAATGGTGAAAGGCTGGTCAAACACCCGGGTATTATTGCTGGGATAAAAGTAACGGAGCTGGTCTGTCTCTTTATGGCGAAGAATGTATCCAAAAGTGAGATTTAACTTGAAGGCTGTATCTTGGTCGTTGAAGATGGCTTCCACGTAGCTACGTAGACGGATGTTTTCTTCCAACCGGAAATTATATAAGTCCAATATCGGGCGATGCCGATGAAAACAGTGTCGGATCATGTACCAATGGCGTCGATACATCTCACGCACTGGATGATCTTCGGGTAAGAGATCGCTGGGAACATCCACCGCATCTTCAAGAAAAGGTTCGATGTTGTCAGGCGTATGACTCGAAACCGTAACGGTGGGGTCCGGCTGGAAATCCAGGCTCTTCTGAACTGTGGGTACAGGCGGGCTCTCCGTCATCGCATCACCCGTGGCGTTCGTCTCCCCGGGCTTATCTTCACTGGGTCTGACCTTTCGCGGCTCCTCTTCAGTAGGAAGTTGTCGCCCAAACCGTAGAGATGGGACATGAATCAAACGCTGATGCCGTCTTAACTCACTGCGTCGTTTGAAGAGTTGACCACACTCCTTACATTGTTCCGTCGCGCCCTCATGGACTGAGCGTTCGTGGCGCCGTAAAGCATCTTCTCGATTAAATGACCGTGCGCAGGTTATGCAAGTATGTCGTGCACCGTTGTGGGCGGAGGCCTCGTGGCGTCGTAAATTGTTTAGACGAGTAAATGACTTCTGGCAAGTTGTGCAAGTGAACATCTTGGTGGTGGACAGAGTGTCTGATGAAACGGCAAGGCCGCTTCCCTTTTATAGCACGCTAGCTGTTGATCTATTTTTAGCACACTCAGTTCAACTACCTACCGGATGTAGGCTGTTTCTAATCGTCATCGGGCAGGCCAGGATACCGTTGAGGAAACATATCCTCAGATAATTGTTTACGCATTCTGAGTATCTTTCAGTGCATGGGTGAATACTTTCAGCCGATTGGGGTGGTGGGTCAGTTTAACCACGAAGAACGTAACATTGGTGACCCTCTCCACTATCCATTTGGTGTTGGGACGCTGTTCATAGGCCCATTCCAAGGGATCCACAGTGTCCAGTTGGGCCAGCATCGTCTCTAGCGACGCCCGATTGGTGATTGTGAAAGGATGGTCGTACACTGGGTTGATGGCACTGGAATAGAAATAGCACAATTCGCGCGTCATCTTATGGCATAAGATGTAGCCAAATGCTACATTTAATGTGAAGGACGTAGGTTGATCATTGAAGATGGCTTCCACGTAGCTGCGTAGACGGGCGAGGTCGGTCAGTCGGAAATTGTACAAGTCCAATATAGGGCGATGACGGTGGAAGCAGTGTCGGATCATGGGCCAATGGCGTCGATATATCTCACTCACTGGATGATCTTCGGATAAGAGATCGCTGGGAACATCCACCGCATCTTCCAGAAAATGTTCGTTGTTGTCAGGCGTATGACTGAAAACAGTAATGCTAGGAACCGGCTGGATATCTAGGCTCTTCTGAGCTGTGGGTATAGGCGGGCTCTCCGCGATCGCATCACCAGTGGCATTCTTCTCCCCGGGTTCATCTTCAGTGGATCTGTCCCTCCTGGGTGCCTCTTTAGTGGAAAGTTGTCCCTCATGCCATGGTGACGGACCATGAATCAAACGCTCATGCCGTTTTAACTGACTGGGTCGTCTGAAGAGTTGACCACATTCTTCGCATGGACGCTTGGGTGGCCCATGAATTGAACGTTCATGGCGCTGTAAATGATCTGGGCGCTGAAACGACAGTGTAGGCCTACATATCGTACAGCTATACCGGGCGGTTCCATCGTGCTTGGTAGCCTCATGGCGGCGCAAGTCATGCCGGCGAGTGAACGATTTCGAGCACGTAGTACAAGTGAACATCTTGGTGGTTGACAGAGTGTCTGATGAAACGGTCAGGCCGTTTCCTTTTTATAGCAAGCTAGCTGTTGATCTATTTTTAGCACCATCAGTTCAACTTGGACTTCAGCGACAAGAACCCGGATGTAGGCGCGGACGTCATTGACAAGAGCTCGGATGTACAAGAACCCGGATGTACCCGGATGTGAATGCGTCTGATGCGTGTGTGTGTGTGTGTGTGTGTGTGTATGCGTCTGTGTGTCTGTGTGCGTGTGTGCATGAGCCGAGTTCTAAGAGCCCCGGAGAGAGAACAACAACAACAACAAGGATGACACATGAGAGGGGACCAATACATATGGACACATGTTCATTCCTATATTTAAAGACTCTACCACCACCGCACACCACCAACACCACCACCAACGCCACCAACACCACCACCAACGCCACCAACACCACCAACGCCACCACCAACGGCACCAACGCCACCACCAACGCCACCAACGCCACCACCAACGCCACCAACGCCACCACCGGGCGTTGACGGGCGTCAACGCCCGGTGGTGGTGGTGGTGGTGGTGGTGGTGGTGGTAACCCCGGTGTGGCAGAGCTCCGAGAGCTCCACGCCCGGTGGTGGTGGTGGGAACTCCCGTGTGGCAGAGCCCTTGGATCGGAGCTCTTGGAGCTCAACGCCTGTGGAGCTCAGATCTCGGAAGTGACATTTGCATACGACATTTGCACACGTAGTCAAGGATGTTATTTGGTGTAGAGATGGACCATCGGCGGTGCGAATGCGTCATGGGAGGTGTCATCTTGTAGCAACGCCCACCAACACCATTCTTAATGCTTCAACGCCCTGGTGAAATAGCTCAGAATCTCTGATATTCCATGGAATTGTCACTAATTCTTCGAAATGCAGTGATGCCCGTCAACGCCCGTCGTTACACCTTAACACTCTAACATAACGCCGTGATATAGTCCGGAGAGAGAACAACAACAGCAACAACAACAAGGATGACACATGAGAGAACAACAACAACAAGAAGTTGTTTTCATATAGTTTATTCTCCCCAATGTTACATCATACCCACGCTGGGGGAGCCGCGTTGGGTATATTCACAATTCAAGAAGATTCTTGTCCAATCAGAGGCCACCATTTGCATGTTTCATATTCGTTCCTGTCCGTTAGATGTATTCTTGTCCAATCAGAAGTCTCCATTTCAGAAAGTTCCATCTTCGGCCATGTTCGCTCTGAACCGTTTATTCTAATCATCGTCGGGCAGGCCAGGATACCGTTGAGGACACATATCCTCACATAGTTGTTTGTGCATTCTGAGTATCTATCAGTGCATGGGTGAATACTTTCATCCGATTGGGATGGTGGTCAGTTTAACCACGAAGAACATAACATTGGTCACCCTCTCCACTTGCCATTTTGTGTTTTGTCGTTGTTGTCGTACCCATTCCAAACTATCCACGCTGTCCAGTTCCTTCAGCATCGTCTCCAGTGATGCACGATGGATAATGGTGAAAGGCTGGTCAAACACCCGGGTATTATTGCTGGGATAAAAGTAACGGAGCTGGTCTGTCTCTTTATGGCGAAGAATGTATCCAAAAGTGAGATTTAACTTGAAGGCTGTATCTTGGTCGTTGAAGATGGCTTCCACGTAGCTACGTAGACGGATGTTTTCTTCCAACCGGAAATTATATAAGTCCAATATCGGGCGATGCCGATGAAAACAGTGTCGGATCATGTACCAATGGCGTCGATACATCTCACGCACTGGATGATCTTCGGGTAAGAGATCGCTGGGAACATCCACCGCATCTTCAAGAAAAGGTTCGATGTTGTCAGGCGTATGACTCGAAACCGTAACGGTGGGGTCCGGCTGGAAATCCAGGCTCTTCTGAACTGTGGGTACAGGCGGGCTCTCCGTCATCGCATCACCCGTGGCGTTCGTCTCCCCGGGCTTATCTTCACTGGGTCTGACCTTTCGCGGCTCCTCTTCAGTAGGAAGTTGTCGCCCAAACCGTAGAGATGGGACATGAATCAAACGCTGATGCCGTCTTAACTCACTGCGTCGTTTGAAGAGTTGACCACACTCCTTACATTGTTCCGTCGCGCCCTCATGGACTGATCGTTCGTGGCGCAGTAAAGCATCTTCTCGATTAAATGACCGTGCGCAGGTTATGCAAGTATGTCGTGCACCGTTGTGGGCGGAGGCCTCGTGGCGTCGTAAATTGTTTAGACGAGTAAATGACTTCTGGCAAGTTGTGCAAGTGAACATCTTGGTGGTGGACAGAGTGTCTGATGAAACGGCAAGGCCGCTTCCCTTTCATAGCACGCTAGCTGTTGATCTATTTTTAGCACACTCAGTTCAACTACCTACCGGATGTAGGCTGTTTCTAATCGTCATCGGGCAGGCCAGGATACCGTTGAGGAAACATATCCTCAGATAATTGTTTACGCATTCTAAGTATCTTTCAGTGCATGGGTGAATACTTTCAGCCGATTGGGGTGGTGGGTCAGTTTAACCACGAAGAACGTAACATTGGTGACCCTCTCCACTATCCATTTGGTGTTGGGACGCTGTTCATAGGCCCATTCCAAGGGATCCACAGTGTCCAGTTGGGCCAGCATCGTCTCTAGCGACGCCCGATTGGTGATTGTGAAAGGATGGTCGTACACTGGGTTGATGGCACTGGAATAGAAATAGCACAATTCGCGCGTCATCTTATGGCATAAGATGTAGCCAAATGCTACATTTAATGTGAAGGACGTAGGTTGATCATTGAAGATGGCTTCCACGTAGCTGCGTAGACGGGCGAGGTCGGTCAGTCGGAAATTGTACAAGTCCAATATAGGATGATGACGGTGGAAGCAGTGTCGGATCATGGGCCAATGGCGTCGATATATCTCACTCACTGGATGATCTTCGGATAAAAGATCGCTGGGAACATCCACCGCATCTTCCAGAAAATGTTCGTTGTTGTCAGGCGTGTGACTGAAAACAGTAATGCTAGGAACCGGCTGGATATCTAGGCTCTTCTGAGCTGTGGGTATAGGCGGGCTCTCCGCGATCGCATCACCAGTGGCATTCTTCTCCCCGGGTTCATCTTCAGTGGATCTGTCCCTCCTGGGTGCCTCTTTAGTGGAAAGTTGTCCCTCATGCCATGGTGACGGACCATGAATCAAACGCTCATGCCGTTTTAACTGACTGGGTCGTCTGAAGAGTTGACCACATTCTTCGCATGGACGCTTGGGTGGGCCATGAATTGAACGTTCATGGCGCTGTAAATGATCTGAGCGCTGAAACGACAGTGTAGGCCTACATATCGTACAGCTATACCGGGCGGTTCCATCGTGCTTGGTAGCCTCATGGCGGCGCAAGTCATGCCGGCGAGTGAACGATTTCGAGCACGTAGTAGAAGTGAACATCTTGGTGGTTGACAGAGTGTCTGATGAAACGGTCAGGCCGTTTCC
>JAVTVY010041115.1:0-18280 GCA_036873755.1 Hanleya hanleyi
CATGTTATAGAGTGGGACATCACGATTTGTCAGCTCGAGACAAGTGATGTACAACGAGCGCGCAGCGCGAGTTGTACATCACTTGTCGAGAGCTGACAAATCGTGATGTCCCACTCTATAACATGCAATAGTTGTTTTATTATACCGAATGTCATATTTGTATAAAACGGGACTTTATAATCATGTGAATGAGGATGATAAGGTGAAATATTTATCGTGTTCAACACTGCGCGGACCGTTTGATTTCAAAACGCCGTGTCAAGATCAACTGTTCGACCTCGGCTTGTTTGTCGACTCAATCGCATAATTTGGAAGAGTAACGTTCTCGGTGATCTTACGTACCTTTTCAAAAGATGTCGAATTTATTTCATTCAATTATCAAATCACATTCACCAATTTCTATCACCAACGGGCCATCGTATACACATCAGGCCGACATATACACATCAATCTTCGTTTCGGGGAGTATGTTGGCGCGCGCGCTATGGGAGGCAACTCTAGCTTGGTCGGACAGATGTCGCCGTGGAATAAATGTCATGTCCAACGCTCTGCCGTGGTACATGACATTTATTCAACGGTAAGGCAAGATATGACTGCATCATCACTGGACATCACGATTTGTAGAATGACACGTGACAGGCTGCCAACCAATGAGAACATTACGAATTTACATGAGGTATAATAATTATAGTTGTTCATAGCTAAGCAGTGTGACCGTCCATTTCAGGTGGAACACGCAACGATATTAGAAACACAAGAACGATACTTCCTTGATTACGTGGATGTCAGAGTTGAATACTGATTAAACTAGATGACATCTTCACCATTAAGTCCGTTTCTCACAACCGCACCAATAGATTGGAGCGATATGCAAGAGGTGGGAAAAATTGACGTCTGGCGACTAAAAACCAAACATATGTTTATACAGGAAAGCATTCGTTGACACCTAACATTCAGACCCGATAATTCGGTGGATTCTCGGATGTAGCCTTAGATACGCTAGCTCGGGAGCTGTGATGACAGATCAGCTCAAACAACTCATCTGATGTTAATAGATTAACATCGTGGACGTCTGACGGAGTAAACGCCTCAACATGGGGTAAAACTGGTAAATGCAATAATACCCAGGAAAACTAACCTGTACTGCCCGACGTCGTACGGCTTAAATTTCCCACCAAAACAATAAACCTACATATATTTGTCGAGAGACATGCACAGAGGGCGCTCATCGGGGACTAACAGTCCGCCAGCAGAATCCTACCATATACAGGTAATAAATTGAAGCGATATGCAACAGAAGCACACGTTCCAGTTGATCCAATATATATGATAAAACTTAGTGTCTTATTATATGATAAAACTCAGTGGTTTATTATATGATAAAACTCAGTGGCTTATTATATGATAAAACTCAGTGGCTTATTATATGATAAAACACAGTGGATTTTTATATGATAAAACTCAGTGGCTTACTATATGATAAAACTCACTGGCTTATTATATGATAAAACTCAGTAGTTTATTATATGATAAAACCCAATGGCTTATTATATGATAAAACTCAGTGGCTTATTAAATTGTGTGATTCATCAATATAATTGTACACATATCCAAATGTCGGAATTATTGTGGGCCCTGCATCGATTGAGACCCGCTTAAAGAGTGACCTGTTGACTAGCTAAAACGAGTACTAGAATGTTCGTATCTGCTTATGCTTTAATACGGAGGAAGTGTTTTTAACAGGTGATAATTTTTCTATTTTCAACATAAAGATAGATTTACTAGGATAAACAGAATAGTCCTTTCTGTGTATAGTGGGGTCATTCGATGTATATTTCCCATATTTATTTCTATAATCACAAGTTAATGTTATACCTCTATAGTGGAAATTACAACACATATAAGGGAAGCGGGAAGAGGTGCCGACATACTGACTGCGTCACATGACTTCACAGAATAGTTTTCTGGTTAACCTATTCTAAAGCACATACCAAGAATCTAACGATTCGTGATATGTGTTGTATCTCAGGTACGCTTTTATTGTACCTGTTCATGTGGCAACTTGGATGATATGACCACACGGCCCTAGCACCGGCATAAGCGGTATTAGATACAAATCTAGAGAGCTATGATGGAAATGCTCTGACAACTCGTATACTGGTAATTGGTGAGCTGTTTCGCTGTGACAACTTAGGCAAAATCGATATTATATCCATTAATTTTCGTCTTAGGATTAACAAAGACAATGTTCTTGAGAAGAATTCTCAAAATATGGCCAGATGTGGACAAACAAACAAGTGGAATTCGTTCACACGAATCAGCCTTTGTCTTGTCTTTCCCACCATAGTTGAACATACGCTGCATTATTTTACCTTCCCTTATTCAGGGCCCATTATAATTCTGTATTCATGAGAACTATATTGCTACCGTGTCTACCCGTTATCCAAATAGATTCTCGGTGACATGCTTCCCAACTGCATCTTTAAGAATGGGTCAGTGTATATGTCAACGGCTTTAAACAGTTCTGATGTTGTAATTCATTTGAACATAAGAGGGAAGCGTAATATGCTATTTGTAATTGGTGAAGATGATGAGGTTTCATAACATGCTCATTGCTGATGTAGAAATCAATGATCGTCTTACATAACTCATCGCCTTCCAAACCTATGACAGCTGCCAGTGAGTTTTTGCGGCCCTTTGTATCCACTGAAAAGAGTTGGTCGGTATAGGAATTGATCGTAACAGGAGAAAAACAGACATGTGATTTAGAATTCAGAAAAAAAAAATGTGTAGTTTGAACGAAATGCACATGACAGTAGCGTACCAGTATCGGGTCAGCCCACCAGGACATTTGACCTGCAATTTGGCGAGAGTCACCGAGGAATATATGTCGGGATACAGCGTAATGGGGAACATGAAATTTGGTGAAGTTTGCCAAACAAGGCATGTGATTTGGAACAAACAAAAACAATTGGCGACGAACGTTTTGTGTGGTGGCCATTGGCCTGTGTACATTGGTCATCTCACAGAAATACGTATCGTTATCAAAATCAGAACGACCAGCCCGCTAGCAGAATTACTTCAGGTGGAATACGTAACGCTATTAGACAAAACTTGAGAGCGACTTACTTGGTGTAGATAGATGTCAGAGTTTGATCACTGATTAACCAGATATCATCTACGCTATCATAAGTCTGCTTCTCACAACATCGCCCACATAATAAGACCAGTGCGTGACCTGAGTATTCCGATTGATCACATCTATATGATATATATCTGTCCTGGCTATTTGTCCCCTCGTACATTGTGTGAGCCACCCATATACTTTATCGAGCCGTCGCTCAGAATCAGCCTTTGTCTCGTAAGCAGCAGTTGAATTGCATTACCTGTCACATTTGGAAAAGTTCATCATGTTTTGTACCTCCCAATATTATCCATTACCCATGGCCCATTGAAGTGTATAAAGAAAGAAATATATTTCTGGGCAATCTACCTGTTAACATCACTACTTCAAGGTGAGATGATTCCCAAATGTACCTTCGGGAACGGTCCAATATACACGGTACCAATTGTAAATAGTGCTGATGTAACATCATACTGAGGGAAGCGTAATTTACTGTAATTGGTGAGGGTGATAAGGTTTTGTAACATGCTCATTGCTGATGTAGAAATCAATGATCGTCTTTCACAACTCATCGCCTTCCACTACAACAACACTGAATACTGGTATTGGGTACATCCCGACATGACATGTGATATGGAATTTGGCTGACGCACAGGGCAATTTAGGAAAGGGGTTCAGTGTGATGGGAAAACATCGAACACTGTGAGGCATGTGATTTTGAACATATTTGACAACCAATCTTGACGAAGATAAGGTTTTGTGTGATGGTCATTAATGATATACACAAATTTTAATGATCATACCACCGAAACACGCATCGTTCTTGACACGAACTTCTTTTAATGACTTCTTTTTCTTCTCTCGAGCTACAACTTTCATTTCATGCTCAATTTCTCTGCAACGAATTTCAAAAACCTACTTCAGGGTGAGCATGCCTATGTCCAGTACACATTATCAACAGTTATGGGCCCAAAAACGAAATTTTATTGGTGTAGATAAATGTTCACGTTTGAATATAAAGACTGAACGTTGTTTATGCCAATAAAAATTCATTTTCACAACAGCGCCAACAGACCAGAACCAGATCAGCATTTGAATATTTATCGATATCAAATAAAGGTATTTGTGATCGTATACTATGTCATCCATTTTCTCAGTAACGTATATACCATAATGTGGTACAACGCTCTTTCTAGTTCCGATTTTTATCATTTCGGGGGCTTCTTTGAGACTAATGACGAGTACGGTAGCAAACGTGAGTAGTAAAGGGCGTCTAAACGTCGACCATGAGTGACGTCAGAATGACGAAACTAGGTCAACGGGTTTCCCTCGCCTGGTCGGAATACAATAACATTAACATTATTTCTCAAAAGGTAGATGTTAGTGATATGACACTTTGACGGAATCCTTCTGCAGAAGATACACAAGTATACTAAAGGGAAGGTAATTAAGCAGTATACAGAACCTATAAACGCAACATTAAAATGGTGATTAAAAACGATGCAATAGTACTGACAAGAAGTCATATGATACCACAGACAAATATACTGACTGCATAATTCTAAAAAATACCGCAACTTCTCTCAATGTCCGGTGTAAGAGGATAAGATGTCGCCTGGGGATCCGAGATAATTCTGCATTTTCATTGGACTATTATTTCGGGATCCGTGATAGATTTTGTCGGGGCCCGAGATAACTTCGGAAAAAATCCATGTCCCCTCCATGCTTTTGTACACGATAGAGTCGCTCGACTATCATAATAACTCAAAAACCCATCTGCACGTTGGTGGTATTAGCCAAAAAATATTTACGGATCTTCAAATCTAGGATATAGAATGATATTAAGAAATAATAGAGAACTTCCATATTGTTGAATGAATCCCAAACTTGAAGAACGTTCATTTACTTTAAGAGAGCCCCACTGGAAAACAGTCATTTAGGCTGAGTTGGGCTACTCTGTCTAAATATGTTGAATACAATATAAAATAATAAATAACTAAACTAAACCTGTAATCTGTTTGGGAATACTGAACCTCCATCCCACCCATTTTGATTGCATAATTTCATTATTCAAAAGAAAGGATAAATGTGAAACTCCAATATCTACAATGTTATATGCAGCGCATATCATTTCGTTCATTTACCAATAGGGTAACATGCCAGCTCGACATGTGCAAATGTCTTCCAAACTTCTTAAATGGCTCCCAAAGACTATAAACAGCAGGTTGACTTACCCTTTCAATAAGCTGCTAGAATATAGATGGTCCAGCTGGAACTCAGTGCATGTCGTTCACAAAGAATATTTACGTCAATAACCAAGAGATGTTTTCCTAATATACTGTTGATCATGGTGTTCTGTTGAAAACCCCTTATCACTGATAATTATTCTAGTATGCAAATTAATTTCCAGCTCATTTTAAAAGTGTAATATACCTAAAATAATAGGTAAATTGTGGATGTTCATTGAACATAATGGGATTTATCTGCTCTCTGGCCGTGAAGTTGACATACCTACTATACCGTTGTACATAACTGGGTCTGCCACTGATTTGTATCTCACTGATATATCCAGCATTTGATTGGTAGATAAGTAATGGACGTTGATATCAAATTCCACGAATGTGTCATTATGCCTCCAATAGCTAAGAAGTCAATATTTTTAGCAAAATGATCTGAAAACATGTATTTTGTGAGCAGTAAATATAATTGTCCACATAACCTGGTGATAGTATCGCTGTACCACACAGTGCAATCTGAAGAAGGTGTTTTGGTATGTATGACAGGTGGCAGAGTGATAATTGACCAACTCCTAATATATTGTTCGTGCCGAGTCAATAAACCCTTCCTTCACTTTGACCGACCAATAAAAAGACATAAACTATGTGAGATAACTACCTAATTACAATTAACACTGTTGGTCGCTCAAACGTAATGTGTACATGGATACAACACGAAGAGCGGAACTAGTATTTGTTGTTATATTTCGGTTATTATATGACATAAACCGGACAAGCCTATAAAACAGGGCGCAGGTTGAATCTCAGGTATTATCTATGGACAAGGGTACAAATGATTAACGATATTTTGAAATTGAGTTCATTTTAAACTACGCGAATATTCGGGGAAGCTGGCGGTAAGTGTGTTGTGTTGGTTTGTATATCATAGGTCAGTATGGGTGATGTTTGTAAGACACCACTCTTTAGATGACATACTAAATGTATACACCACTTTCATAACCCCTGCTGTAGTGCGCCAGAACGGGCTAGTGACAGCAAGTAGGGTCGACTCCAGCTGCTGACACATGTTAACTCCATCCAAACTATACACACATATAAGATTATAATCGAGCAAAACTCTGCCAATATCGACCCGATTTCCATTCTGTTAAGGGATTATTAAACCTGAATCGATACCCGTTTCAAAAATGTATAGTTTAAAAAATATATCCTTTTAAATCATGGCAAAATATTTACCTTAATAATATTTTCCTGGTATCATATCGACGGGAATTTCCGCGTTATACCCACGCTCGGATTTTTGTCATTTTCCTCGAAAGCGCCTCCATGAAAAAAAATATAAAAAAGTCGGTATATATATTTCTCATCTAGAGTATTATATAATTATAAAAATATAAATCTGATTACTGTATCTTGGGTCGTTTTCTTGTAATGTTTGAAAGAAAACGTGTAAACAAAAGTTCGGGGAGTCGAGCGCAACTGCGAAAGGCCGACAGATACCGACACGTTAAAAGCTGCTGACACACAGCGCACATGTATATCAGCATATAATCGAGCAAAACAACAGCAAATGTATATGGTGAGTATTCATTTTTTTTTTCTAATATAGACCATTAATAAAACTTAAAGATGTTATGACAGGACTAGGTAAAATTAACGGATATTTTTCAAAATATAGGCTGCCGAATTTTTTTTCACTGTATTTAGTATGACCACATTAACAATAGTTTTAACAGTAGTTTTATCTCAACGTAACTCCTATGATTCGAAAGAAAAGGATACTATTCTCGACAGATTACCGATTTACTCCAATTTAGAAAAAGCTGAAGAGTCAAAGTGTCGAGATTTTTTAGTCTTTCGCATTTTTCAATAATTTTCTTCAGCCTATATTTACTAAACCATGCCTTGATTTTCCATAGTCCATCATTAACATCTTTAAGTTTTATTAATGGTCTATATTAGAGAAAACATGACTACTCACCGTATTTGCTGGTGTTTTGCTCCATTATATTCTGATTTACATTTGCGCCGTATGTTATCTGTCGGCCTATCGCAGAATGTTTCACTCGGCTCGCGGAACTTTTGTGTACACGTTTTCTCTTATACAGTACAAGGAAACGATGAAGATACAAAAATGAGATTTATATTTTCATAATCCTATAACAATCTAGATGAGAAATATAAACATGGATTTTCATTTGATGGAGGCGCTTTTAAGGAAAATGATTTCAAAAAATCCGACGTGGGTTACTTCGCAAAAATTCCTGGCGAATTGAAACCATATTTTTGGTAAATATTTCGCTATGATATAAAAGGAAATATTTTTCAAACTATACATTTCTGAAAGCGGCATCTAATCAGGTTTAATAATCTCTAAACAGTGCAGATATTGACAGAGTGCAGCTCGATTATATTCTGGTCAGTGTGCAGTTTGCAATCAGTCAACATTTGTCAGTAGCTGAAGGTAGCGATGCTCTCAGATCTCAATCAGCGACGAAGAAAGATTCGGGAGGGGCGTTTTTCAGAGCTGATTTAATTGGTATTGTTCACAGGCAATTATAGTTATTCGTAGCTAATCAGTACGACCGTCCACTGCTTCAGGTGGAACACGCAACGATATTAGGAACACAAGAGCGATACTTCCTTGATTAGGTGGATTTCAGAGTTTAAATACTTATTAAACCAAACTAATTTAGTCCGATTCTCACAACAGCACCAACTGAGGCACACGTTCCAGATGATCAAATACATATGATAAAATTCAGCGGCTTATTTTTGATAAAACTCAATTGCTTATTATATGATAAAACACACTGACTTATTATATGATGAAACTCATTGGCCTACTATATGCTAAAACTCACTGGCTTATTATATGACAAAACTCACTGGCTTATTATGTGGTAAAACTCAGTGCTGGTAGCAAAATATCAACGTAGCGTGCAAGATCTATGGCGTTACGTTTCGTAACTTGCGTCTAATTCGGTTTAACCTGGGGCTAGGGGCCGTATGAATCCATTTAATTCAAGATCCTCATGATGCTCATATGAACAGTCACAATCAAAGCGAGACTGAGATACATCATTCTCTGGATGAAGACTTTACACCGAATATGATATGGATTAAGAATACTGATCAGCGATACGTATTTTATATTTTTGAAACAACTCGGTGTCTTGCCGGCATCAATGAAAACTTGATTGTTTCTCTCTTGCAGGAAATTAGCCTATGTTTATGTATACTATGCTTGTCCTTTTTAATTTGGTGCGAATGCTGTTATGTGGAATATGGATTAGGTCTTTAGATTATGGACGCGGGTATTCTTTAATGGGCGACGGCTGAATTATGAATGACGGACCAGACGCTTGTAAGTATTATATGACAAAACTCAGTGTCTTTATATATAGGATGAACCTCAGTGGCTTATTAAATTGTGTGAGCCACCAATATAATTTCACAAATATCCTAATGTCGAAATTATTGTGGGCCCTGCATCGATTGAGACCCGCTTGAAGAGTAACCTGTTGACTAGCTAAAACGAACAGTAGAATGTTCGTATCTGCTTATGCTTTAATACGGAGGAAGTGTTTTTAACAGGTGATAATTGTCTTATTTTCAACATGAAGATAGATTTACTAAGATAAACAGAATAGTCCTTTCTGTGTATAGTGGGGTCATTCGATGTATATTTCCCATATTTATTTCCATCATCACAAGTTAATGTTATACCTCTATAGTGGTAAAGCTTAGGCAAAATCGAAATTATACCCATTAGTTTTCGTCTTAGGATTAACAAAGACTGTTTGAAATAATCAATGTTCTTGAGAAGAATTCGCAAAATATGGCCAGATGTGGACAAACAAAAAAGTGGAATTCGATCAGCCGAATCAGCCTTTATCTTATCTTGTCTTTCCCACCATAGCTGAACATACGCTGCAATATTTTACCTTCCCTTATTCAGGGCCCATTATAATTCTGTATTTTTTGAGAAATATATTACTGACGTGCCTACCCGTTAACAAAATGGATTCTCAACTCCATCGTTGAGAAAGGGTCAGTGTATATGGCAACGGGTTTAAACAGTTCTAATCATTTGAACATAAGAGGGAAGCGTAATATGCTAATTGTAATTGGTGAAGATGATGAGGTTTTATAACATGCTCATTGCTGATGTAGAAATCAATGATCGTCTTACATAACTCATCGCCTTTCAAACCTATGCCAGCTGCCAATGAGGTTTTATGGCCCTTTGTATGCACTGAAAAGAGTTGGCCGGTATAGGAATTGATCGTAACAGGAGAAAAAAGACATGTGATTTAGAATTGAGACTGTGTAGGTTGAATGAAATGCACATGACAGTAGGGCGCCAGTATCGGGAGAGGCCACCAGGACATTTGACCTGCAATTTGACGAGACTCACCGAGGAATATATGTTGGGATACAGCGTAATGGGGAACATGAAATTTGGTGAAGTTTGCCAAACAAGGCATGTGATTTGGAACTCGGAACAGTTAGCAACAAACAAAAACAATTGACGACGAAGATTTCGTGTGATGGCCATTGGCCTGTGTAAATTGGTCATCTCACAGAAATACGTATCGTTATCAAAATCAGAACGGCCAGGCCGCCAGCAGAATTACTTCAGGTGGAATACGTAACGCTATTAGACAAAACTTGAGAGCGACTTACTTGGTGTAGATAGATGTCAGAGTTTGAACACTGATTGACCAGATATCATCTACGCCATCATAAGTCTGCTTCTCACAACATCGCCCATATATAAGACCAGTGCGTGACCCGAGTATTCCGATTGATCAAATCTATATGATATATATCTGTCTTGGCTATTTGTCCCTTCGTACATTGTGTGAGCCACCCATATACTTTATCGAGCCGTCGCTCAGAATCAGCCTTTGTCACATTTGGAAAAGTTCATCATGTTTTGTACCTCCCAATATTATCCATTACCCATGGCCCATTGAAGTGTATAAAGAAAGAAATATATTTCTGGCCAGTCTACCTGTTAACATCACTACTTCAAGGTGAGATGATTCCCAAATGTACCTTGGGGAACGGTCCAATATACACGGTACCAATTGTAAATAGTGCTGATGTGACATCATACTGAGGGAGGCGTAATTTACTGTAATTGGTGAGGGTGATAAGGTTTTGTAACATGCTCATTGCTGATGTAGAAATCAATGAACGTCTTTCACAACTCATCGCCTTCCACTACAACAATACTGGTATTGGGCACATCCCGCCATGACATGCGACATGGAATTTGGCTGACGCACAGGGGAATTTAGGAAAGGGGTCCAGTGTGATGGGCAAACATCTAACACTGTGAGGCATGTGATTTTGAACATATTTGACAACCAATGTTGACGACGATAAGGTTTTGTGTGATGGTCATTAATGATATACACAAATTTTAATGATCATACCACCAAAACACGCATCGTTCTTGACAAGAACTTCTTTTAATGACTTCTTTTTCTTCTCTCGAGCTATAACTTTCATTTCATGCTCAATTTCTCTGTAACGAACTTCAAAAACCTACTTCAGGGTGAGCATGCCTATGTCCAGTATACATTATCAAAAGTTATGGGCCCAAAAACGAAATTGTATTGGTGTAGATAAATGTTCACGTTTGAATATAAAAACTGAACATTGTTTATGCCAATAAAAATTCATTTTCACAACAGCGCCAACAGACCAGAGCCAGATCAGATAATTGAATATTTATCGATATCAAATATAGGTATTTGTGATCGTATACTATGTCATCCATTTTCTCAGTAACGTATATACCATAATGTAGTACAACGCTCTTTCTACTTCCGCTTCCTATCATTTCGGGGGCTTCTTTGAGACTAATGACGAGTACGATAGCAAACGTGAGTAGTAAAGGGCGTCTAAACGTCGACCACGAGTGACGTCAGAATGACGAAACTAGGTCAACGGGTTTCCCTCGCCTGGTCGGAATACAATAACATTGTCTTCGCGAATAACGTAGGTATACCGGAACTGACGCAATCAATATCGACAATAAGCGATATTTCTCAAAAGGTAGATGTTAGTGATATGACACCTAAAGGCCGATACAAACCGATTCTTTGACGGAATCCTTCTGCAGAAGATACACAAGTATACTAAAGGGAAGGTAATTAAGCAGTATACAGAACCTATAAACGCAACATTAAAATGGTGATTAAAAACGATGCAAGAGTACTGACAAGAAGTCATATGATACCACAGACAAATATACTGACTGCATAATTCTAAAAAATACCGCAACTTCTCTCAATGTCCGGTGTAAGAGGATAAGATGTCGCCTGAGGATCCGAGATAATTCTGCATTTTCATTGGACTATTATTTCGGGATCCGTGATAGTTTTTGTCGGGGCCCGAGATAATTTCGGAAAAATCCATGTCCCTTCCATGCTTTTGTGCACAATAGAGTCGCCTGACTATCATAATAACACAAAAACCCATCTGCACGTTGGTGGTATTAGCCAAAAAATATTTACGGCTTTAGGAGCTGTGCCATTATTCAGTCTATCAGAGGGGTATTAAATGTGCGTAATCTAGACTCCGATATCTGTTCGTCTTTAGTGGAAGCTGAGGTGGCCGAGATCTTCAAATCTAGGATATATAATGATATTAAGAAATACTAGAGAACTTCCATATTGTTGAATGAATCCCAAACTTGAAGAACGTTCATTTACTTTAAGAGAGCCCCACTGGAAAGCAGTCATTTAGGCTGAGTTGGGCTACTCTGTCTAAATATGTTAAATACAATATAAAATAATAAATAACTAAACTAAACCTGTAATCTGTTTGGGAATACTGAACCTCCATCCCACCCATTTTGATTGCATAATTTCATTAGTCAACAGAAAGGATAAATATGAAACTCCAATTTCTACAATGTTATATGCAGCGCATATCATTTCGCTCATTTACCAATAGGGTAACATGCCAGCTCGACATGTGCAAATGTCTTCCAAACTTCTTAAATGGCTCCCAAAGACTATAAACAGCAATAAGCTGCTAGAATATAGATGGTCGAGCTGGAATTCAGTGCATGTCGTTAGTAGTATACAATACCCTAATTGGCGTAATAGCGCCTCACTGCGCATGCGCAGAACCTGGTGTGACGTCATAAGTGTAGGTTTTGTGGCGGTATTGGGGCGGTGTGCGCATGCGTGATGTGTGGGAGGTGGGTACAAGATGGCCGCCATGTGGGAGGTGGGTACAAGATGGCCGCCATGTGGGAGGTGGGTACAAGATGGCCGCCATGTGGAAGGTGGGTATGTGGGAGGTGGGTACAAGATGGCCGCCATGTGGGAGGTGGGTACAAGATGGCCGCCATGTGGGAGGTGGGTACAAGATGGCCGCCATGTGGAAGATGTGGGAGGTGGGTACAAGATGGCCGCCAGTGTCATGATGTGGGAGGTGGGTACAAGATGGCCGCGAGTAGTAAAATGTATAAAAGGAGTTGATTTTTAGGGAAAGGGTGTATTCAATCTGACTTACCTGACCTGACTTGATCAGCCAGCCAGCCCGCCAGCCAGTCCTCCTGCCTGCCTAGCCGCTTGTAATAAGACTTTTACACCGTAGCAGTTGCTCACCAGCCTGGAGCCCCTAGTCATGGCGTCATCATCATATTTAGAGAGGCTTGCAAAGTACCGTGTTCGTCTTATTGATGAGATGCAGCGTGTAGAAGAAATATGTTATATCCTTATGGATGGAAACATACTCCTCCAACAGCGTGTCGACGAAATCATGGCGGAGAAAACTTCTTCAGCCCAAAACACAGCCCTCATCGATGGTGTACTGCACTTACTTAGCCCCTATGCATTTCTAGCCTTCGTGGCGGGGTTGAAGATCACGGGAAATGACGAACTAGCGGATCTACTTGAAGCCGACGTTATACAAGATGAAGATATCTTAGCGATGGATACCACTACCGAACAGCGTACTACAGCTAGCAAACGTGCGTACACTACCCCAGAGGCGAGTACTACACCGGCCAAACGTGTTTCACGCTCCAAACGCCCCCGACTAACACCGTTAGTTATACCTGAGTCAGTAGTTGTACCCCAGCAAGTGCCTGTGAAACAAGAGGTAGAACTTCCTCTGTCTGTCCAGGAGATTAATAATCTGATCCAGCAAGCTTACCAGGCAGCCCACAGGGACATTTGGGAGCTCTCACCTTATTTGACAGTGAGTGTGAAAGACGCAGAATTGCATTTGAATGCAGCGGGCTTTGGCGACAAACCCGGTAAGCATATTGCCCTGAACTTAGAGAGCTGGCAAAAACTGCAGACCCTTGATTACGCCATCGATGCAGTTATTCGCGACGACGGGCGTGATGAAGCGAAATTTCATGTGGGTGACGACATTTATGTGAGCTGTGCTTATTACAACGATGAGCTGCTCGTTCATATTCGTAAATGGCGTATGCAGTTAGATACGCAACAGCTCGTACCTTGTCCTCAGGGCGTCACTTTCAAATTAACAGCCTGGCGGAAGTTACAGAGTCTCGCAAGTTCCATTGGTTCAGCTCTGGTCTACCAGGTGTCTCACTATATTTACCTCAAGTACATCGATACAGTCTTGCAGCTCATCAGACCTAAAATTCCACAGCACACTCCAGTACCTTCATACGCAATGATCACTGAAGTACTGGAGGCCGTGACGGAGACGGAAATTGCCCTGGGAGTTGAAGCGGCTTGCCTGTCCAAAATTCCACGTGAAGAAATTATAACATACATTTACGTGCACCAAGGACGGAAAGCTGATGATGAATTCAAACAAGTCTTGATGGCGAACTATTGAGAACAAGTGTTGAACAGAACATTTATTACCATACACCTTCATTGAAGTGGCTTGAGAGCGAATAATTGTTATTAAAATTTCAGAGTTTTTTTACTGTTAATTGTATTAAAAACATTCAATATTCATATATAATTGTATTAAATTCAATACCCTTGTGAATACGTTCATTCTATTTGTGTTAATAAAGTAGAAAATTACAAAAAATGCTTAGTGTTCATTCTTTTGTTCCCTAGTTCCAATACGTGTATTTTCATACCTTTAGGCCGTCGCGCATGCGCAGAATCACCCTAATTCAATCTTCCACCCAGTGCATCAGATAGCCCTTCTCTTTACCTTCAATTTGATACCTCACTCGACCCCATTGGCTCATTTTTAAAACAATTTTTTGCTATAGGGTGATAATTTACACCCTTCACTGCCGCGCATGCGCAGAATGCCGATAGTTCAATCCCATACCCAGTGCATCAGATAGCCCTTCTCCTCACCTTCAATTTGATACCTCACTCGACCCCATTGGCCCATTTTTAAAACAATTTTTTTTTGCTATAGGGTGATAATTACACCCTTTTTTTTCGCTAATTTCACTAATTTCAATATTTAGTTGTTAAAAAAACATAGAAAATGAAAAAGATTTTTTTTGCCTTCATTAATCTTTTTTTCCTTGTTTTTAAAATAAAAAAAATTTTTTTTGTCTTTCCTGCCTCCCTCCCCCCCTCCCCCTCCCCCCTTTTTCCGTTTTTCAATATTTAATTGTTAAAAAATTGAAAAAATTGAAAAAAATTTCTTTGGGGATAACAATGATGGGGTCTGATGTTAATTTTTGTGCAAAGTTAGAAGTTCCTCTTCCGGGCAAGATGGTTGGCCCTGAAAAGGGCCGTTAGTGTTACTCCACCACCTCACTTACGCACGGTAGATTTTCTTTAGCCCTCCTACATGTTGCCGACAAATTGGACATTTTATTTTGAAATGGTTCGCGCCGCCCTCAATGCAATGGCACATGTCTCCTACACACGTCAGTGTCACCCAACAACCCGCACATAGGCATAAATGACCGCATGGCAAAACAGCAAACTGGCTTTCGTCATCTGTACATATGCTACAGCGTGATATTTTCTGCTCTTTATCCAGTTGTTTGTTTTGTCTGTGAATCTCCTCGTCCATTTTAATCAGGTCTTCTTTCAGTCCATTAATCAAGTTGTTCAGGCGAGTTATCTCGGCTTCACACCCACAGCATTGTTGTGGTGGAGTTTCGGCGGTAGTTGAAATCATTGGAATTTCACCAGGCGTTATCGTTGGTCCACGTCTACTATTTAACCATGGCAGTTCATCTTGTAGTTCCTCGTCAGTTGTGTCATCATCGGATTCTTGTATGGTCTCCATCGTGGCTATTTCTGCGTCATGTGCATCCCTTAGTCTTTCCAATTGGCCATTTTCTTCGACAGTTCGCCGGAGTTGTTCTAATTCTTCTGTACTGCGTGTTAAGATGGTTGTTTCGTCTTCCAATCCCCTTTGAAAACTGGTGGTTACCCTCATTCCATCATTTTCCAGAACGCTAACCAGCTCTGGGTGTTGTGTAGCGGCATTTCTCCGGTCCCTAGCGGGATGTTGTGTAAACAGCGCACGTCTTGTTGAATTCATGATTGTATGGTGAATAAATGTTACAATATACACGTATTTATACTTTTAGTGGTCTGTGGGAGGCGGGTACAAGATGGCCGCGAGTGTAAGATGTGGGAGGCGGGTACAAGATGGCCGCCAGTGTCGTTGAGTGCAAGCTGTGGGAGGTGGGTACAAGATGGCCGCCAAGTGTCAGTGAGTACAAGATATGCATGGCCGCCAAGTGTGCTTTGTTATCATTGTTCAAGCATAAAAATTTCTTATTTTTTTTCATAAATCCGTTACAATTTTCTCGGAATTATGATAAGACTAATCCATAGTGTACACGTATTTTTTTTAGCCAGGAAAATTAAATTATTTTCCAATGTACCTGGGTTTTAGACTACCGTACACTAACTTTATGATTTTTAAAATGCCTAAAATTAATAAAATAATCATATATTCTAGCGTTAGGTTGTTAAATTTTTAAATATAACACTAATGAATGACCTGAGTTTAACTTGTAATAAAATTTACAGGTGTCCTGACATTGATTGTAAAATGAAAAGCTGTTTATAATTGTTAAACAAACACACATATATTTTTTCTTCAGCAGCGTAGCACACGATACAACCAGTGTGTTTTCGCTGCGCATGCGCGCGCGTGTCTTACACTATAAATACCACATTTTTTTTAATTATTCACAATTAATCTGAGTGCCCAGTCATGGATTTACCCTTGGCTCAACTCATGGATATTGACAACACATCAGATTTGTTCACAAATCATGATAATCAAGTACAACGCCTCGACAGTATCATGAATTTGGTACACGATGAACCTCGATTAGATGATATAATCAACCACTTATTCTCACCTTTACCTGAACCCCAGAACTACCCTGCACCAACTCATTGTGAACATCCTCCAGAAACATCGCCGCTGGATAATTTCTTCGCCTTGACAACAACCACACCGGATGTTACTCCAGATGTAGACCAAAGTTTTGATGATATAGACGAGATGTTACAAACCATGTTAAAACCCCCAGAACCAGAGACGACAGAAGATGGAACCGATTCAAATGCCTCCTATCATTCCGGAGAACAACAACAACAAGCACCAGATGATATAGACGAGATGTTACAATTTTCCTATGATTCCGGAGAAGAACAACAACAACAAAAGAAAAAAGATTTAAGAAGGCTGAGGCCAGACGCCGGAGAAAAGAGAAAAGATACCAGATTGAGGAGAAATAGGCCACATCAAGACAGGAAAAACAGAAAAGATGTGAGAACAAAGAGGCTAAGAGACAGGAAAATAAACCCAGAAAAACAAATCCAAGACGAAATCAATTATGTATGGACATTAACAACAACAACAATCGGACGGACCACAGAACGGCAAAGAGATTTGTATATCCATTGTGTAGAATGCGCGAATCCATTTTCGAAGTTCGCTATATTTCCTTGTGGACACCAGGGTATGTGTGAAAGCTGCATTAATCACCACGCTAAGATACCATCGTGTGCAGAAGCGAATAAACCGATAGTTTGTCAATTGCTTCCTTTGACGTGTCCTGTGTGCGCTCAGAGAAGAAGACAGCAGATCTTGTCAACAACGATGTAATATGGCTATATTACATATATTCCAACGGTTTTTTTAAAAACCACCCAGCTGTTCCGAAAGGGTGAACTTCTAGCAAAGCACAAAATAATTTAACACGAGAATCACACCCCTGTGTTCGTTCAAAATAAATGCCCCACTCTTATCAAAATAAATTCCCCTTGCATACCGGCATCGTTATCTTGGCACTGTGTAATATAAAGTCCATTATACCCTTGTACTGTCATATTAAATTAATTAATTAATGAATGGGGAAAAACAAAATAAATTCTGTGTGTGTGTATATAGAGAGATTTGTCCTCATAAGGACATTTGATATTTGGCCAGGGATTGTTTATTTGGATGAATGCAGTTTTAAAAAAAGAGAGGTATATGTAGGACAATCTGTGCTTTCAAATTCATGTGCTAGTATTTAGAAGTTCTCTTTCGGAGAAATTTATATTTTTACGTGTTGTTTTCACGGGCCCTAACAAGGGCCGTTTATTATTTTAACGTGTTTTTATTCACGGGAAGTAGCTTACTTTCCATCTGTATCTTCTGCCGGGAAATACCCGTAGGGCGTCCTCTTACCTATATACAAAATATCCACATCCTGAAAATTTGTAACGTGGGCCAAAAAATTCGCTGCAGCTATGGTGCTGGTTGAGGATGTGGATTGTGGTGTAGGTAAGGGAATGGTGGTCTGCAGGTCTTGTAGCGGGAATTCTTCCTCTCCCTCCTCCTGGAACGGTGGTGGTGGTGGTGACGGTGTTTTGCAGAGTGTTGTGGTTAACGCCGGAGGAGGAGGGGGAGGGTTGATCGCCTCCCCCATTACTTTACTCAATGTATGAAACCAATTGGTTTCACTCAT
>JAVTVY010041116.1:0-19528 GCA_036873755.1 Hanleya hanleyi
AGACCGATACATGATGAACGGCGTATCCATCAAGATCAAGTTGATCCGTTCCCTACCCACTTTCGCCTTGATGGCCGGTGGAGATCCCGCCCATTACAAGATCATCATAGAAGATGCAGCCCTGTTTGTCCATACGGTGGATTTGCAACAGGGGGGGCTGGTGAGTCACATGGAAGCCTTATCGAAAAAACCAGCGCTGTATCCCGTCCGACGCGTACAGACCAAGGTGTTCTCTGTGCCAGCAGGTACGATGATGGCCAATCGTGAAAATTTATTTGTAGATCTGCCTAAACATCTTACCCTGGCGTGTGTCACCAATACCAGTTTCAATGGCCAGTGGACAGAGAATCCGTTCCACTTTCAACATTTCAACATCAACTTTGTGGCACTGCACGTGGCCGGTCATCAAATCCCAGCCCGGCCGTTACAACCGGATTTTGGTAACCATCACTATGTGCGGAGCTACCTGAACCTGTTTACAGCCACAGGACAAAACAACCAGGACGAAGGAAATACCATCACTCGACGAGACTTTGCCCGTGGGTACACTTTATTCGCCTTCGACCTCACCCCTACCTTGGAACACGATCATCAACTGGCCTTGCTCAAGAAAAGAAACTTACGGCTGGAACTGCGTTTCTCGGTAGCTCTACCCCATACCATTAACGTGATTTGCTACGCCGAGTTTGATAACGTCATCGCCGTGGATCAGCAAAGAAACGTCCTATGTGACTACGCCAGCTAGATTCATGAATACAGAGCAGCTCATGGCCATACTTCAGCGGGATCCCCGGGTACCCTTTCGAGGTGTGTTTCCACGCAATGTCTTTCCCACCCCATCCACCCCTGCGACCTACATTCTGAATACTGACCCGGGTACTCGACCGGGTGAACATTGGGTGGCTGTATACGTGGACGCCCTGGGCCAAGGAGAATACTTTGATTCCTACGGACTTGCACCCGCGCATCCCGATTTGACCCAGTTCATGGACGAATCTACTACAGTCTGGAGTTGGAATACTAAAAGATTACAAGGACCCTTGAGTAGTGTATGCGGCCAGTACTGTGTGTTTTATCTCACTCACCGGAGTAGAGGACATTCTATGCAAACGATTGTACAGATGTTTGATGATTATTTTCAAGCCGAAGACCGTGATGTCTTAGTGTACGACTGGGCTGCCTCTCGTTTTAATGTGCATGCCCCATTTCTCTGGTTGTCTTAAATGCGTTCTTATTGTTCTGACGTTCATTGATGTTCAATAAAAAAAATCCTGAAAACACAAGTGATGTTTTGACTTTTTTTATATTCAGGTGAACAAGAATGGTTAAAATATGTACAAAGAATGTGAACAGTAGAGTTACAAAGAATACAGTTGGGCAACACTGATATTCAGGCGAACAAGAATGGTTAAAATATGTACAAAGAATGTTAACAATACAGTTGCGCAACACTGTCAGAGCGTCGGATTCATCCATCCCGACTTCTACAGGTGTACGTTAAATTTTACAGTACTAGTTTAACTCACACTATCAAAAAGTTTCACAAGTCCAGGTAGGTGGTACTGACTCCATCGGGAAGGACTTTCCGTTTCGGATAGAAAAATGTGAAGGCATCTAGTTTCTGGATGTAGGTTCGCATCTGGTGGTCGACGACCCGGAATCCTCTGTTAGTGCCACTCGCACTGGCCTGGCTTTGCAGCACGCCCAGGTAGAGGGCTTTGTCGATGGCAGGGTCACGTCGGTTGACGCCTGTACAACTAAACTTGTTGTTTCCATCACCTCCGTAACAATAGTACGTCTTGGACGACAGGGCGATCATGGCATCTCCACTCCACTCTAACTTGAAGAGACCCGGCGTCCGCTTGTCGTACTGGTAATGCTCGCGTCGAGGTAGCCACTGGTCCCGTTCTGCCTTTATATGTGTTGTAATCATACTGCGCACGTCATTCAGGTTTGACGAGTGACTCCCAATCTAGAGACGGCCATGTAGGCAGAGTCCGTGTCCATCTCTATGAGTTGCCAGTCTGATGGGCTGAAATACACCGCCATGAAATCATATAAAAATTGCAGCATCCTCAGCTTGGCCACCTGGTATACCATACATCCAATTTGGAGCGGGAGGTTGTAACGAATGGTCTTCTTGGCTGAACGGACTTCATACGTATCATCATCGATGACGTCCACGGACCGAAACAGAGGCGAGTTGATCTTTTTGTGCGCTTGTTGGGTAGTGCAGATATTCACGTTGACGTGCTTGTCTTGATTGGTGACCGTTTTTCCATAGTAACCATTGCCCGTGAGTTTCCAGGATTCGCCGATAATGGCCTGACTGGGATCTTTATCGCCTTGACGACGGGCAGATGTGACGATGTCGGCATGCCCCGCAAAACAGTCGTTCGGTACGTACTGAAGGACTTGGTACACTCGCGTCACTTCGAGGCCGTGGCTCATGTACCACTGTAGCAGAGGGGTACCCAGCAAGATTTTTTCTCCCCACATGCTCCCGATTAGCATCCGACGAGGACGAGGCAGCCATTCGTGTTGCTCAGCATAAGCACCCATGGTGTCTCCAATGTCATCCCGACTCACCAGCGTGTTTTTAAAGATGGGTGGGCACTGGGCGAATAGTGGCTTGAGGTTGTCGGGAACATGCAGATCGCATTCTACAAACCCGTAGAGGTCCCCGGAACGAACGGCGTCGAGAAGCTGTGGCTGGGTCAGGAGTCGTCGGCGACTGAGAGGGTACTCTCGCGCTTTAAGGAAGCGGCGTAAGTATGGGAGGGCCTGGCACATGGTGTGAAATTCACACTCCCACATTCCGATGAGGTGGTACCCCATCTCTTTCACGTAATCCCCGTTCTCCACCACTTCTGCCCGTAGTTCTTCCGTCGATTTTCCACGTCGTTCGTTGAAGCGGCCAGCGCTGGAATGGTATTGGTGGCCGTGCCAGTAACACCCGTAAAATTGGAATACGGTGGGTTTATTTTAGAGTATAGCAAACCCATCGACGGGGAGTCGACGATCTCCTATCCGCTTCTCTGTGGCGTTGGTTTGGTGTCGTATAGAAATTCCCCGTCGATCGGCTTCCCAGTCCAACCACTGGTCAGCCAGATGCTTGTACGGCGTACGTTCAGGTCGGAAATGCTGACCTTCCGCCAACCAGCGCGTATAATGACCACTGGGCATAGGTTGGGCGAGAGACCACAGATACAGGGAATTGGCGTCGAATCCAATGATTTTCGCACAGGGTTTCCCACCTGGCAGGGTGGTGACGTCCTTCTCGGGATAACGATGGAAAATAAGGCTGGGTCCGTCGACGATGTTCTGCTTTAAACAATCATACATGTCCTCGTCTTTTTGTTGAATGAGTGAAAAGTACGTGGAACAATCTTGAAAAAGATGGGGAAGCGCGAGACCCGGTAAACTCAAGCACTCCTTGAATATGTCCACGTGCATTTGATCCCGAAAGAGTTGGGCCATTTTCTCGGCCGCTTCGAGGAATGGAACCACATCTAAGTTGTTATAATACACCAGGAAATCTCGCAAGGTCTGCATATGTTGGTCGTTCCATACTTGCTGTAGTTCCCGGTACGTGTCTTCCGAACATTCCACTTGCTTCAGATCGTCGAAGAAAGCGTCCCGGGGTGGTAACTGTGTTTCCTCCAAGCGGTCGAGCGTTGACATATAGGTATAAGGGAGCCTCCGTCCCTTTGGTTTGTGCACAGTCATAGGCCTTTACCCACTGATCGTAGCTGTAATTTGGAGATAAGTAATTGCGTACATCCAGGAAATGGAGTGATGTAGTGGTGAGGGCCATGTGGTTGTTGATCTTTTTGATGACGGACTTGATGGTATCGGACTGGGCCAAGTAAGGGTAAAGAAATTCCTTCACCATGTTCAAGTCGTATCGCCCCGAATTGAAGCCGAGCACAGGTAACCGGCCTAGGTATTGTAGGAAGCGTAAGTTCAATTTCTCCGGCTGAATGTCCTGCATCTCCGACTCCGACTCCGACTCTTCATCGTCGCTGAAGGACACACCAGGTGTAGGAATACGATCGTCGAGTTGGTCCAGCACGTCCTCGAACTTGGACACCAACAGTTCTGTACTGGCCGCACTCACTGCCTCTAAATACTCCATCATGCGGGTAATCAACTCATGGGAGTAGCGTCATAGTCGGGTACGTTGCTGGAAATGCTGACACTCAGGGGAATATGGCGCTGTGTCCAGTGCGTTTTGGCTGAGAAAATGTCCATGGGTTCCAAAATGGCATCCAAAACACGCCCGGAAAGGAAAATAACGGTCCTCTAGTGGAATGACAATCCCCTCATCAGCCAGGTCTTCAAAAATAGTAGGCGTGTTATGGTACACTCCACCAGAAAATTTGCGTTTCACAGCGTTGTCACAAATCTTCTCGTGCCGATGTAAGTTGGAGGAACGGTCAAACACCCGATGGCATTGAGAACAACTGTAGGATTGCGCGTACAGGCTCATATCGTGGATCAGGGAAAAATGACTCACCCCTCCGTTGTCGAAGACATTGACTTTCATCGTAGAGGCATACCGTTCTGTTGAGCGATGAACCAATCCAGCCACAAATGTATCCTCCTCCTTGGGTAGTAAACGGTACACAAATATATTCACGTGGAACAGTGTTTCCACGACATCCAAATACTTGAACGGGACTCCCCGGAACTGCCGCGGGTCAATGTCTTGCGCCTGTAGATACTCTTCCCAATACAGTGTTGCATTTCTATCACAAGCCCGGGGATTACACTGGTCCAAATGAATGGCCAAACACCGAAACAGACATTTCTGGTCTTTGTAGGGCCCATTTGTGCCTGCCGCTAACGCATACAGTCCTTTTCGATGGGCCAACCAAGGTGGTAGAATGACAGGAGCGCCGATGGGGTGATCTCTCAATTTGGTGACGGAAAATGTGACGTTCGTCACCATTTCTACAGTCCATTTGGTGTTGGGACGTTGCAACCGGGCCCATTCCAATGGATCCAACGTAGTCAGTTGGTCGATGAGTGGCTCCAGAGAAATAGCATCCGTGATCGCGAACGGCTGGTCAAACACATAGGTATTATTACCGTCTCTTTGTGCCGTAAGATATACCCAAATGTGATATTCAATTTGAAGGCTGTCACCTGATCTGTAAAAATGTTCTCGGCGTAAGTAGGAAGATGCGTGAGGTCCTCCAACCGGAAATTATACAAATCCAATAGACGACGGTGACGGTGGAAACAACGGCGTATCGTGTTCCAGTGACGGTGGTACAACGCACTCACACGCTCGTCTTCGGGTAAGACTTCAGCCGGAGGCGCTCCTGTATCCTCTGGAAAATCTTCTCCACGTCTCATGCTATCGGTCTGGCTTCAGGCTCCACTGGTGGTTGGTCAGGTAACTCCGGCCAGGCTGGCTCAATCACGTTGCTGCATCAGCTTAGCTCGGTCAGATGAGTCAATGGCTGTTCGTCCGTTACTGTTCAGGCAGGTCTGAATAGTAGGCTGGTCACTCCTCAGGTAGGCTGGCTCAGGCTGGTCAGGTAGCTCCGGTCAAGTAGGCAGGCCAATGAATGAAGCCATACCATGAAAATCCTCACATTTATACACCACCCTGACAGACCCCGGATGTACAAGAACCCGGATGTACAAGAACCCGTATGTAATGCTACACACTACAGGTATTGCTAGAGGCCCCGGATATAGGTCAATTCTAAACTACCCGGCTGTTCCCATCACCGTGTGAAGCCGGATGTACAAGAACCCGTATGTAATGCTACACACTGCACTACACACTTCAATCAATGTGTGAACCCGTATGGAACACACAGCTAAAGGACCCGGATATAAGTCCCCGGATGTAAACCCCGGATGAACAGGTCAGTACATGCATTCCTATCATTCAATATGACCTTGAACTATCACGTGATCTCCCCGTGATGGAAAAACCCCAAATACAAGTCAGTACATGCATCCCATAAATGGTATTGCTAGAGGACCCGGATATAGGTCAATCCTAAACTACCCGGCTGTTCCCATCAATGTGTAAACCCGGATGTACCCGTATGGAACACACAGCTAAAGGACCCGGATATAAGTCCCCGGATGTAAACCCCGGATGAACAGGTCAGTACATGCATTCCTATCATTCAATATGACCTTGAACTATCACCTGATCTCCCCGTGATGGAAAAACCCCAAATACAAGTCAGTACATGCATAGGTCACGCCCGATTCACGCAGACCGGAAGTGACGTCATACACATGCGCACTCCCCGTGATGGAAAAAACCCAGCCCTAACATGTCTAAACATGATCCAAGGTCAAAGACGAGATGAAAGGATACAGGTCAGCTCAAGTGCACTCATTGACCTTTGACCTCTGTCACGTGATATGCAAATTTCCGAGGTCAAAGGTCAATAATAGTGAATATGCTCGCTGTATACTACTTGGGTGGTCAGACGAAAAATGACAAATGCCAGTCTGGAGCATTATTTAGATGACTACTTAATAATATCAGATAGCCAGACAGGATGTGCACATGCTCTGGAAATATTTTTGGAAGTATGTGAATACCTAGGCATTACAGTGGTTCAGGAGAAAACAGTCGGGCCAGTGACGTGTATACCATTTTTAGGCTTAGAAATAGATACAGTGGCCGGGCAGATTAGGGTACCCCCCGACAAGATTCAAGAAATTTGTCAAAAGATCGAGCAGGGTCTTTCCAAGACGAAACTGAAATTGCATGAAATTCAGTCGCTCGTGGGCTCTCTGAACTTTGCTTGTCGAGCAGTCGCCCCGGGTAGGCGAGACTGATAGACATAACAAGGGGAGTAACCCAGCCCCATCATTACATACGTATTACACATGGCGTGAAACAGGACTTGAGAATGTGGTTGCAATTCTTTTCCCATTTCAATGGGATAGCGGCATTTAGGAACCAATTTTGGGTGACAAATGGTCAGTTGCAATTTTTCATAGATAGGGCTGGGGGGCTCACCAAAGGGTTCGGTATCTACTTCAACGGGAAGTGTGCTCATGGCCAGTGGTCAGCTTATTGGGCAGAACTGGGGGTGACTTCCAACATCACCTTTTTGGAGTATTTTCCCATATGGGTAGCTGTCAACATTTTTGGTGAACAGCTGCGGAACAAGAAAGTAGTATTCAGATGTGATAACTCCGCTGTTGTCACCATACTCAATACTCAGACAAGTAGGTCTCCAGAGGTGATGATTTTGGTCAGGGCATTGGTATTACGGTGTTTAGAGTACAATATTCATGTGAAAGGTCAGCATGTCGCTGGACATCAAAATTTGATCACAGATGCAATCTCCCGTTTACAATGGGCCAAATTTCGACAACTGGCACCGAAGGCAGACGCCCTGCCTGTTCCAATACCAGCCGAGATGTGGCAAGTTTTCGACAAGAAGCTCTCAGATTAATCAGTGCAGCAAATTCGAAAAGCACACAAAAGGCCTACGAGAATGGTTTCAGATCATTCTACCAGTTTAGAATTAGCTATAATTTGAACCAGGTATGGCCTGTACCTCTGGACCACATTGTACAATATGTGGCATACTTGTCGCTGAAGGGTAGGGCAGCAAGTACAGTAACGGTATACTTATCAGCAATAGCATATGCCCATATGATTAGGGGATGGAATGACCCTACAAAGCATTTCGGGCTTCGCAAAATGTTGGATGGTATACGCAGAACTGACCCACGAAGAGATATTCGGGCCCCTATTACGATGGATATTTTGAAGACCATAGTTGTAGCCTTGCCCCATGTTTGTCTTTCCCAATATGAGATTGCCTTTTTCAAACTGTACGTACTGGCCCTTTTTGGTTTCATGAGAGTTGGTGAATTAGTGTTTTCCTTGCATGAACATAGAGAACGCCCTCTAAGGGTTGATGATGTGGCAGTTGACTATAGCAGGGACCCCACTTCTCTAAAAGTCAGGATTCGAGAGTCCAAGTGTGACCGGTTTGGCAGATCATTAACTCTTGTTATTGATAAACTAGATTCTAATAGAGATTCGCTATGCCCAGTGGTAGCTATGGAAAAGTGTTTGATTCAGCGTCCCATGGAAAGTCAATATTTGTTCTGCCACATGAATTCCTCGCCCCTCACAAGATACCAATTCACAGCAGTACTTCGAAAGCACTACAGTTCAGTAATGTGCCTACAGCGGCCTACAAGAGCCACAGTTTTAGAATTGGTATTTGTACAGAATGTGCTATGAAAGGTATACCATATGACCAGATACAGGCGTGGGGTAGGTGGAGCTCGCCAGTGTTTCGTAGATATATACGAATTCCAAGTCACAGAGTGCATGTTCCCCGCTGATGATGAATGTATGTGAAGGGTTAGGGTTAAGGCCCATTTCCACAGCACGCGTTTTCGCAGCGACAACCACATCCGAAAAATAACCGTCATGTTATTCAGTGGTGTAGTACTGACAGCACGCGTCAGTCGTGGCGACATCAGAACCACATTTTTGACGGGCGACAAAATTAGAACCAGGGCTATTTCAACGCGTTGTCGCTGAACTATCGACTAATCGGAGGGGATAGAAATCGTTAGCCCGGTTACGTTGAGGGGAATCCCGTCCGTTGAATGGCTGGAATGGCGAGAGTGTCGCTGTCATAACGCGTGCTGTGGAAATGCGCCAAACTGCAAAAAGTTGTGGTTTGCAGTTGTGGTTGTCGCGATGCGTGCTGTGGAAATGGGCCTTTCGGGTTATTATTCAATGCAAATGATGTTCTTTCAGAAATAGCGATATTTGGTGACCCGCTCATCTATTGGGCCCAGCGGTTTGCGTGTCAGTGTCAGCCAGACCAAGTGAACTTGGAGCTGGAGGAGATGGGGGTGCACGTTCAATGGAGGGGACAGAGGGGCATGAGAAGGGAACACTTGAAGGACACTATAGAATATAACCTGGTATCCCAGCCAGTTCCGGATGCCATAGTGATCCATCTGGGCTCAAATGATGTAGGCCACAAGCCATGTGGAGACTTATACCATGAAATCAGGGAAACGATATTGTACCTGAAATTAAGATTGCCCGTTTGTGCAATAATATGGTCAGAAATTCTACCGAGAATACAGGGAACCGACGATAGGGCAGCAAACAAGAGTAGAAAACGTGTAAATAGGGAAGCGGCCGCAGCTATTCGGGATGTGGGGGGCAGATATATCTAACATAGGGAGTTCACGTTCGTTGATACATTTTATTTTCGGCCAGATGGTACACATCTTTCCTCTGCAGGGAATTCCATCTTCTTAACAACAATACAACGTGCCTTGCGAACCTTCTTGATGTCAGACCAAACGATTTATCCTTAGTGTTGAACATCTTATAATTGACATTATTGGTCTGCCTTTTAACATAATTTACCGTACTTTTGACAGCACATTTCTGCAGCAGCTAGGGAGGGCAATCCCCCATTTGTATCTAAAATTAGAATTTGTGGGATTACAAGCACATGAAGACATGCTTGCGTGGCCGGATTCTTGCGCGCGAATGAGCAGGTTGTATGTGGGGCCCATACTTATGTGATCCGTAAGATGGGCGACAAGTCATCCTTTGTATCCATCGGAGCTTGTCAATGATTGGGCTTCAAGGGAAGCATGTTTGGGACTCGCCTGCAGGGAGTCATGGGCTCATCTGATGGTTTTCCAAGGGAGCAGGGCCAGACCATTGTTTCCAATGGGTGGCAGGTATTTACATGTAAGCTCACAACAGTAGCCTCTGATATGCCAGATACCTATTTATGGTGGTTATCAGAGGTTGCTGCACATGCTCGCACGAATCCGGTCAAATTTTTGGTGTAATTTTCTTAATAAAGCTGCGGCCGAATATCTTCCAAAATCAAATATTATCTCTATTTTCATTGTAGTTAGACGTAGGGCAATTTATGTAAATAATAACGCTTTTAGAATCTTTAATCGTAAAAGATCGTATCCTCCAGAATATCTGTGGCGCTACGATTCGTACCTGGGGCAACCCGTAACCGGAGGAAAGCGACCGTTTGAATGCCGTGTGTTTACATCCCCATAGAGTTCAAATGAACAAACACAAGCAAGGGGGGTAACCGAGATACATAATCTAGGAAGGACTCAGAGATTCATTCGGATAAATAATGATGGTTAGTGATAAGGATGTTATGAGAAGAACATCATGATGTCTTGCTAACATCTTGTCTTGCAGGAATCCGTGCTTTCATTATTTATATTTCAAATTGGAGCGGTATGCAAGAGGTGAGAAAAATTGACGTCTGGCGACTAAAAAGCAACCATGTGACTCTTGCATGAAAGCATCCCTCGGCACCTAACATTCAGACCCGAGAATACGGGGGATTCCCGGACGTAGCCTTAGTATCTCACCCGCGCTTTTACTGGAGAGAGGAAAAGAGAGAGAACTAAGGTTTACTGCAGCTGTCCATGTGGAGACTAGGTGGAAACACCCCGGAATTGATGCGAATTGTTATACCAAAAAGATTGTTCGAGTATTGATTCGGAAATTCTGAATAATGAATGTCGTTTCAAATTTTCCCATCTTTTTAGTTGAAGAGGTGGCTTTTCGAATGTTTGCGTATCATTGAATTTTGAACGTAAAAATAACTTCCACGACGAAATTGATAACACGATGCATTTTTTTTTGTTAGAGTATATTACAGGAATCTGAAAATTCAAATATTTTTAGAAAGGATGAGTGAATAGCTTTTGGAAAATATATAACTCGTTTTGGGAAGTTTATTTATTGTAATTTAATGGAGCCAAAACTGATAAATCGTCGAAAATCTTATCCCTAGTATCCCAGAACCTTCATGCAAACCTGAAGAATTTCACAGCACTGTACTACAATACCGGGTTTTTTTCGAGAATATTTTTTCCGTTGAAACAAGATTGTAAACAGGCAAAATTGCGCACCAAGAAACCAAGATTCATTTCTCGCATTTTCTGGAAAATTTGACAAAACTGCCGATTGAATAGCGAAGTATATTTCTCAAAACTACACGATTCTCATTCGTCTCTACAGATTCATATTAAACAGCTGTGTGTAGGCCAAACTTCACATATTATCTTAGCATGTATCTGGCAATCTGATACTTATGCTCGTGGCTCTCTCACTGTTTCTACAGAACCAAAGAATACAGCTCTGTACAGGTCGAACTTTATAACTTGGAATGTATATTGGCAATCGTCTGTTGATGCTCGTGGCTATATTTTCAAATGGGTCATTGTCTTCCAATGTATCGTCCCAGGCTAGGTATAATAAAACAGTAGTAGATAAACATGATGGAATAAATGAGATTTAGCTTAGATAATAGCAGTTCTATTTAGTTTCTGAATATCTAGTCAGCTGCACAATATCTTCATGAGAGACTTTCTCGGTATCGACCTGATAACAGTATACGCTGACGTTTTATCTTATCCTTCCCGTACATAAACAGTGCAACAAAAGTAAGTTCTCCCAAAGCGTTGTTTGATCTGTCCCAAGATATTTACCCGATCGCCATGAAATTTTGCACACACTATCCCATGCAGTAATCAAGCAGACACGGTGTATCAAGGATTATTCTGTAGGTGCATTTGTGCTCTAATGAGCGTGCGCAAACTGGAACTCTGTCAAATTTGGTAATTTACACAGATTCATTTCATCACACATTCAACATGTTCACTGGGTGTCTCGACGACCAGTAATAGTTAAAATCGCGTGTAACCATCACAACACTGTATCACATTCCGACATCTAGCTCGCATCGTGTTGACGATGGCAGTTGGAAAATGTCAAAATGTCGATCGCCCAGTCCCGAAATTTATTCGCGTTGTTGTGCATCCAGGACATGACACACTCCACAAGAAATTCATGCGTTTTCACATGACCTACATCATGTAATGTTTTGTCCAACATGGTCAACAAAAACGGTCGTATACACGAAAAGCCCGTATCACTTGGGACTGGGCGATGACATTTTGACATTTTCAAACTGCCATCAACAACACGATGCAAGATCGTTGTCGGAATGCGATACAGTTTCGTGGTGATTACACGCGTTTTTAACGATCACTGATCGTCGAGACACACAGTGAACATGTTGAATGTGTGATGAATTGAACATTTACCACTGAAAAATCTGGTTGAATCTGTTCGTGTAATTTTTAAAATGCGACCGAGTCCCAGTTTGCGCATGCTCATTAGAACACAACTGCAACTGCAGGATAATCCTTCATACACCGTGTCGGCTTGATAACTGGGATAGTATGTGCAAAATTTCATCACGATCGAGCAAATATCTTGGGATATTATCAAACAACGCTTTGGGGGAAACTTACTTTTGTTGCACTGTTTTTATGGTGCCATAAGTAGTAGTGTCTACTGATTACAGGTCTTATTTTGACGAGTGCGCAGGCGTTTCTGCGCAGATTTGTGGCGGAAGTGTGGCGGGTCGGGGGATTCCCCAGTGGGGGTTTCCCAATGACGATCACGTGATCAAGGCATGTCTAGACTTGTTCTGGGTTGTACAGTTCTGCCATACGGAGGATGGGTACTAGTATTTCGCTGACGTCCTAGTAATAAACATAATCTATAGGTGTTGTGGCGGCTTGTGGGAGGTGGTGGTGGATGGTGGGTTTAAGATGGTGGCTGTGGGAGGTGGTGGTGGATGGTGGGTTTAAGATGGCGGCTGTGGGAGGTGGTGGTGGATGGTGGGTTTAAGATGGCGGCTGTGGGAGGTGGTGGTGGGTGGTGGGTTTAAGATGGCGGCTGTGGGAGGTGGTGGTGGATGGTGGGTTTAAGATGGCGGCTGTGGGAGGTGGGGTTTTCCATGACGATCACGTGATCAAGGCATGTCTAGACTTGTTCTGGGTTGTACAGTTCTGCCATGAGGAGGATGGGTACTAGTATTTCGCTGACATCCTAGTAATAAACATAATCTATAGGTGTTGTACCATGTTAATATGATCAGTCTAGCATCTGTACCACCCTAGGGTCGAGTGTTTATTGTCCCGTGTATCTCCGCAGAAAATCAACAACAAAATGGCGGCTCCAGGATGGTGTGGAGACGCCCTTACCACATCACGGCGTCGATCCTAACCACAGCGCCATCTGCACACACTGACGCAAGGGAGACAACTCGTGTGGACCAACCGTGTGGAAATAGCCGTGTTGGAGGTAGGGGAGCCACTAATGAACCAATGGGGTCGAGTGAGGTATCAAAGTGAAGCTTAGGTGAAGGGGTATCTAATGGGCTGGGTGTGGGATTGAAATATCGGCATTGTGCGCATGCGCGGTGGCCCAAGGGTATGGAAATAGCCGTTTTGGAGCTAGGGGAGCCCTAATGGTCGAATGGGGTCGAGTGAGGTATCAAAGTGAAGCCTAGATGAAGGGGTATTTGATGGCTGGATGGGTGCATGTAAAATTTTTCCTGAAAATAAAAAATACGGAACACGGACTTTATCGAAAAACCTGGGAAAATGCCTATATGGGGTATGGGGGGTATATAGGTCGCCGGGCTTAACGGGGCTTGTCTATCAATAGAGTTATCTCCCCCTAGTTTCAGGGTGGGTGTATGTAAAATTTTTCCTGAAAGAATACGGAATACGGACTTTATCCTAAATTACGGGAAAATGCCTATATGGGGTATCGGGGTATAGGACCATCCTGGGAAACGTACTTCTATACATTTGCGGTAGGGTTGTGGGGTCTCGTTTTACTCGTCTCGTCATTTAGAACATGATAAGAAGTGTACCCGTGCGAATCGGTGAAATTTTTGAAAAAAGTCACCGAGCCCCATATAGTCCCATACTGGGGTATAGGATCATTGTTTGTCCCCCTGGGAAACGTACTTCTATGCATTTGCGGTAGGGTTGTGGGGTCTCGTTTTACTCGTCTCGTCATTTAGAACACGATAGAAAGTGTTGCGGAGCGAATCGGTGAAATTTTTGAAAAAAGTCACCGAGGCCTGGGTAGGCCCATAGGCCTATACTGCATAGCTATGGGTGTATAGGCCCATACGGGGTGGACATGTTGGAGTCTAGGTGAGTCCCTAATGGTCCAATGGGGTCGAGTGAGGTCTTATTTTGAAGCTCTCGTGGAGGAGCACTTGACTACACTAATGGTTCGTCCGTGTGCAATAGTCTGCGCATGCGCAGCCTGGCCCGTAGTATAGAAAACAGGCATTTTGGGTGCTATGTAGGGGTGTGTTTGGGATAGAGATGGGCTATTCACGGTTCGAATGGGTCGTGTGAGATGTCAAAGTGAAGTTTGTGTGGGGTAGAGTCAGAATGGTGTGTTTTTGAATGAAAGTCGCGTCAATCTGCGCATGCGCAGTTGGTTGTAGTAAGTAAAGTGGCCATTTTGGGGCAGTACATGAAGGTATTCGGGGTCGAGATGGGCTATTCACGGTTCGAATGCGTCCTGGAAGGTGTCATCTTGTAGTTACAAGCGTCTAGTCCGTCATTCATAATCCAGCCGTCGTCCATTAGAGAATATCCGCGTCCATAATCCAAAGACCTATTCCATTTTCCACATAACAGTATTAGCACCAAATTCAAAAAGACAATCATAGTATACATAAACATAGGCTTGTTTCCTGCAAGAGAGAAGCGGTCAACAGTTTTCAATGATGCCGGCAAGACATCATGATGTTCCAAAAATATCAAATCCGTATCGCTGATCAGTATTCTTAATCCATAATATTCGTTATAGAGTCGTCATCTAAAAAAAAAGATGTATCTCAGTCACGCTTTGATTGTGACTGTTCATATGAGTACCATGAGGATCTTGAAGTACATGGGTTCATACGGCCCCTAGCCCCGGGTTAAGCGGAATTAGACACGTTACGAAACGTAGCGCCATAGATCTTGCACGCTACGTTCGTATTTTGCTATCAGCATGCGATATGTATCGCCAAATTTGAGAAACTTTGAGTGGAGGCGCTTGGTGGAATAGCCCTGTTTTATAAGTTTCTGCAACAATGTTTGGTGACGTTGATTAAAATCATCACATTTAACACAGGATCTAGCAAATGCTACTAAGCGAGATATGTATACGCCATATGCAGGTCCCACTGGAATATTACTATCCAGAAAGGGATAGTTTACGATTTCGAAATTGTAATCATCTCTTTTGTCATAAAGTCGACGAGAGAGAATGCCCGCTTCATTTTTATAGAGATAGAGATCTAAATAACATGTGCCTGTAGGGCTATCTGTAGTTTCCTTCAAATCCAGTGAAGGTAGATATATATCCTTCACTGCGTCATTTATATAGCGATTATCCACAGCGAGAAGATCGTCCATATAGCGTTTGGTGAATGAGAAGGAACGGGCTTTGAATGGATCGGTTTTTGAAAGCGCCTGCATATAGTCATATTCATAAGAGAACAGATACAGGTCAGCCAACAGGGGTGCACAATTAGTACCCATTGGAATACCTATATGCTGCTGATATATTGTGTTGCCAAATTTCACATAGATATTTTTAATGAGAAATTCAAGCAACTCTATAAACAAAGAAACATCCCATGAATGATATCTCTTGTATGTAGTCGAGCTAAAGAATGCTTTATAACTTCCGACATTAATATATCTACGATCAGTTTTCTTGAACACAGATACTATTAATGAACTTAGACGGTCAATAAGTTGCGGGGTGTACATTCCGATTTAAGGGATGTCCCCGTCATCTGTGACGTCATCAGTGACGTCATCAGTACGAGTAGTAGCGAAAGGGGGCATTTTGGGTGCTATGTAGGGGTGTGTTTGGGGTAGAGATGGGCTATTCACGGTTCGAATGGGTCGTGTGAGGTGTCAAAGTGAAGCTTGTGTGGGGTAGAGTCAGAATGGTGTGTTTTTGAATGCAAGTCGCGTTAATCTGCGCATGCGCAGTTGGTTGTAGTAAGTAGAGTGGCCATTTTGGGATAGAGAGGGACCATCCTTGGTCCGAATGCGTCGTGTGAGGTGTCATGTTGTAGCTCTCGGGGTGTACATCTTCATTTTAGGGATGTCCGCGTCATCTGTGACGTCATCAGTGACGTCATCAGTACGAGTAGTAGCGAAAGTGGGCATTTTGGGCAGTGAAGGAAGGTGTTTGGGGTAGAGAGGGACCATCCTTGGTCCGAATGGATCGTGTGAGGTGCCATTTTGTAGCGCTTAGGGTGTAGATTCCGATTTAAGGGATGTTCGCATCATCTGTGACGTCATTAGTGACGTCATCGGTACGAGTAGTAGCGAAAGTGTGCATTTTGGGGCAGTGAAGGATGGATTAGTAGTATGAAAGCGCATGTCGAGCCCCATTGACCTTGCGGCGCAATGCGCAATGAGAATGCATGTGTGCGTACGTGTGTGTGTACGCGCGTGTGTGTGTATACGTCTGTATGCGTGTGTTTATGCGTGTGTGTGTGTGTTTGTATGCGTCTGTGTGTCTGGGTGCGTGTGTGCATGCGCCGAGTTCTAAGAGCCCCGGAGAGAGAACAACAACAACAAGGATGACACATGAGAGAACAACAAGAAGTTTTTGTCATATAGTTTATTATCCCCAAATTTTACATCATACCCAGGCTGGGGGAGTCGCCCTGGGTATGTTTAGTATGTTCGCATTCGAAATATCAAATACCGTGTTTTATTATTCAACGCATCGTCACATCAGGCACAAGTGTTTACTGAGCTCAAGTCAACGATCAGCATGTAGACATAGAGAGTATGTACGGCTTGTTGTGGTATTCATCAGTGCATGGGTGACGCATTCACCCGATGGGTTGATTGGTCGTCTTGGTCACGAAAAACGTAACATTGGTTACCCTCTTTACCACCCATTGTGTGTTGGGGCGTTGACGATGTGCCCATCTCAAGGCATCCAATTGTTCCACTTGGGCCAGCATCATGTCTAGCGACGCCCGGTGAATGATGGTAAACGGCAGGTCAAACACAAGGTTGTTGGCACTGGGGTAACAATACCGTAACTGGTCCGTCCTTTTGTGACGTAAGATGTACCCGAAAGCGACATTCAATTTGAAGGCCGTAGTTTGATCTTCGAAGATGGCTTCCACGTAACCGCGTAGACCGGTGAGTTTGGTCAGTGTGAAATTGTAGATATCTTGAATAGGGCGATGATGGTGGAAACAGTACCGTGTCATAGACCAATGGCCCCGATCGTCGTCACTCACGGGATGGTTGTCCTGTAAGAGATCGCCAGGAACATTTATGGGCTCCACCAGAAAATGTTCGATGTTGTCAGGCGAATGACTCGAAACCGTAACGCTTGGGTCCGGCTGGATATCCAGGCTCTTCTGAACTGTGGGTATAGGCGGGCTCTCCGTCATCGCATCACCAGTGGCGTTCGTCTCCCCGGGCTTATCTTCACTGGGCCTGAACTTCCGCGGCTCCTCTATAGTAGAATGTTGTCGCGCATACCGTGGTGATGGACTATGAATCAAACGTTGGTGCCGTCTTAAGTGACTGGGTCGTTTGAAGAGTTGACCACATTCATTACATTGTTCCGTCGCACCCTCGTGGAGTGAACGTTCATGGCGCAGTAAAGCATCTTCCCGATTAAATGACCGTGCGCAGGTTATACAAGTATATCGTGCACCGTTGTGGATGGAGGCCTCGTGTCGTCGCAAATCTTCTGGGCGAATAAACTGCTTCTGGCAAGTTGTGCAAGTGAACATCTTGGTGGTTGACAGAGTATCCGATGAAACGACCAGGCCGCTTCCTTTTATAGTACGCTAGCTGGTGATCTATTTTTAGCACACTCAGTTCAACTACCTACCGGATGTAGGCTGTTTCTAATCGTCATCGGGCAGGCCAGGATACCGTTGAGGAAACATATCCTCAGATAATTGTTTACGCATTCTGAGTATCTTTCAGTGCATGGGTGAATACTTTCAGCCGATTGGGGTGGTGGGTCAGTTTAACCACGAAGAACGTAACATTGGTGACCCTCTCCACTATCCATTTGGTGTTGGGACGCTGTTCATAGGCCCATTCCAAGGGATCCACAGTGTCCAGTTGGGCCAGCATCGTCTCTAGCGACGCCCGATTGGTGATTGTGAAAGGATGGTCGTACACTGGGTTGATGGCACTGGAATAGAAATAACACAATTCGCGCGTCATCTTATGGCATAAGATGTAGCCAAATGCTACCTTTAATGTGAAGGACGTAGGTTGATCATTGAAGATGGCTTCCACGTAGCTGCGTAGACGGGCGAGGTCGGTCAGTCGGAAATTGTACAAGTCTAATATAGGGCGATGACGGTGGAAGCAGTGTCGGATCATGGGCCAATGGCGTCGATATATCTCACTCACTGGATGATCTTCGGATAAGAGATCGCTGGGAACATCCACCGCATCTTCCAGAAAATGTTCGTTGTTGTCAGGCGTATGACTGAAAACAGTAATGCTAGGAACCGGCTGGATATCTAGGCTCTTCTGAGCTGTGGGTATAGGCGGGCTCTCCGCGATCGCATCACCAGTGGCATTCTTCTCCCCGGGTTCATCTTCAGTGGATCTGTCCCTCCTGGGTGCCTCTTTAGTGGAAAGTTGCCCTCATGCCATGGTGACGGACCATGAATCAAACGCTCATGCCGTTTTAACTGACTGGGTCGTCTGAAGAGTTGACCACATTCTTCGCATGGACGCTTGGGTGGCCCATGAATTGAACGTTCATGGCGTTGTAAATGATCTGGGCGCTGAAACGACAGTGTAGGCCTACATATCGTACAGCTATACCGGGCGGTTCCATCGTGCTTGGTAGCCTCATGGCGGCGCAAGTCGTGCCGGCGAGTGAGCGATTTCGAGCACGTAGTACAAGTGAACATCTTGGTGGTTGACAGAGTGTCTGATGAAACGGTCAGGCCGTTCCTTTTTATAGCAAGCTAGCTATTGATCTATTTTTAGCACCATCAGTTCAACTTGGACGTCAGCGACAAGAACCCGGATGTAGGCGCGCACGTCATTGACAAGAGCTCGGATGTACAAGAACCCGGATGTACCCGGATGTGAATGCGTCTGATGCGTGTGTGTGTGTGTGTTGGTGTGTGTGTGTGTGTGTATGCGTCTGTGTGTCTGTGTGCGTGTGTGCATGAGCCGAGTTCTACGAGCCCGGAGAGAGAACAACAACAACAACAAGGATGACACATGAGAGAGGACCAATACATATGGACATATGTTCATTCCTATATTTAAAGACTCTACCACCACCGCACACCACCAACACCACCACGCACACCACCAACATCACCACCAACGCCACCAACGCCACCACCAACGCCACCACCAACGCCACCAACGCCACCACCAACGCCACCAACGCCACAACCAACGCCACCACCGGGCGTTGACGGGCGTCAACGCCCGGTGGTGGTGGTGGTGGTGGTGGTGGTGGTGGTGGTGGTAACCCCGGTGTGGCAGAGCTCCGAGAGCTCCACGCCCGGTGGTGGTGGTGGGAACTCCCGTGTGGCAGAGCTCTTGGATCGGAGCTCTTGGAGCTCAACGCCTGTGGAGCTCAGATCTC
>JAVTVY010041117.1:0-19401 GCA_036873755.1 Hanleya hanleyi
TCCATACCATCACTACCATCCATACCATTCCTACCTTCACTACCATCCATACCATCACTGCCATCCATACCATCACTACCATTCATACCATTCCTACCATCCATACCATCACTACCATCCATACCATCACTACTATCCATACCATCCATACCATCACTACCATTCATACCATTCCTACCATCCATACCATCACTACCATCCATACCATCCATGCCATTCCTACCATCACTACCATCCATACCATCACTACCATCCATACCATCACTACCATCCATACCATCACTACCATTCCTACCATTCCTACCATCCATACCATCACTACCATCCATACCATTCCTACCATCACTACCATCCATACCATCACTACCATCACTACCATCCATGCCATCACTACCATCCATACCATAACTACCATTCCTACCATCACTACCATCCATACCATCACTACCATCCATGCCATCACTACCATCCATACCATCACTACCATCCATACCATCGCTACCATTCCTACCATCACTACCATCCATACCATCACTACCATCTATGCCATCCTACCATCCATACCATCACTACCATCCATACCATCACTACCATCCATACCATAACTACCATTCCTACCATCACTACCATCCATACCATCACTACCATCCATGCCTTCACTACCATCCATACCATCACATCCATACCATCACTACCATTCCTACCATCACTACCATCCATACTATCACTACCATCCATACCATTCCTACCTTCACTACCATCCATACCATCACTACCATCCATACCATCACTACCATTCCTATCATCCATACCATTCCTACCATCACTACCATCCATACCATCACTACCATCCATACCATCACTACCATCCATGCCATCACTACCATCCATACCATCACCACCATCCATACCATCACTACCATTCCTACCATCACTACCATCCATGCCATCACTACCATCCATACCATCACTACCATCCATACCATCACTACCATTCCTACCATCACTACCATCCATGCCATCACTACCATCCATACCATCACTACCATTCCTACCATCACTACCATCCATGCCATCACTACCATCCATACCATCACTGCCATCCATACCATCACTACCATCCATACCATCACTACCATCACTACCCTCCATACCATCACTACCCTCCATACCATCACTACCATCCATACCATCACTACCATCTATACCATCACTACCATCCATACCATCACTACCATTTCTACCATCACTACTATCCATACCATCACTACCATCCATACCATAACTACCATTCCTACCATCACTACCATCCATACCATCACTACCATCCATACCATCACTACCATCAATACCATCCATACCATCATTACCATCCATACCATCACTACCATCCATACCATCACTACTATCCATACCATGATGGTGATGGTAGTAATCCGACTTGGGACTGGACTATCCAGCAGTAATCCCACAGAGGACTATCCATCAGTAATAACATGGGACTGGTCCACCCAGCAGTAATCTCACACTGGAATGCCCTATGTACCAGTAATCCGACTGCACTGACCTATCCATCCTACATGGGATTAACTTTTGCCAGTAATCCCACATGGGACTGATGTTGTTGTCTGTACCAGATAATCTATTCCAGACATTATTGTCTGTACCGCATCACTTATTCCAGACCTTATTGTTTGCTCTACATGTATGCTTTCAATACTGCTGCACCTTTGGCGGATGACCCCGCAAGGCGAGATGTTGGGGCTCTCAGAACGCTTGTTTGTAAAATTTTATGGCCATAAAGGAATCCTCATTTTCGCTTCGCGAAAAAGTGCGGATTTTGGTCCGCCAGATATTCAATTCCGGACACGATTAACTCTGTAGTGGCGAGTGGGTGCAATCAACAAGCAATTATTACATGTATATCCTCGTTTGGAGAAATGGTTACGTCCAGCAGGGTGATACTATAGATATCAGTTAGTAGAAAGGTAAGAAGAATTACCTTGCTGTCAAAATCGAGCGACCTTCCTTATTATAAAATTAGGGAGACACCACTTTGTACGAAACCGTGGCAAGTGTGGAGTGCACCCTAGAGTTGCAATTTCCGATATCGAAAATTCAGTGACAATTTCCGATAACGGGAATTGAATTTCCGATATCGGGAATTGTCCCCGAATTTCCGATATCGGAAATTGCAATTCCCGATATCGGAAATTCAATTTCCGATATCGAAAATTCTAATTTCCGATATCGGGAATTGCAATTTCCGATATCGGAAATTGAATTGGTCCCCTGACGATTTGTTGCTCCTATCTCCGATACGACAAAAAGTTGAGAGCCGAGACTTCGTGACAAGTTAGATTATCATATTGGGGTCATTTTGAGCCTATCTGCATGACCCCCCGGAGCAGAGGATCATGCATGGACAAATTCAAAATGGTGGCCATGTGGGGTACCAGAAAAGTGATATGTTTCTTCAAATTTTTTGCTTTTCTGCATGGAAAAGTGTGTAAAATTTATTTTATTTCACATCAGATTATTCTTTACTAATATATCATGCAGTTTTTGCGAAGGAAACACATAAATAAAAAAATCGAAAAATCGTCCAAAATATGCCTCTATGGAAAATAACGTCACTTTGATGTCATCATGGCGGACATCTTGAATTTGTTTTACATTTTCTAGTAAAGCGTGACCCAACGATTTAATGTGGTAAGTTTCAGCCCTCTAGCCTTAGGGATAGCGAAAATATATAGGGGGGAGGGAACAATTTCCCCCCCCCCCCATCCCCAATCGCCCACTCCAGATAGGGTTAACGTCTTTCTGCGTTATTAAATCAAAAAGTAGTGCAGAACCCCCAATTTTTATTTGAAAATTTGCGTCTACACGGAATTTGGAATATTTATACCAAGTATGGAGGAAATGACATGGATTTCATGCCTACAAATGTGAAGATTTATGGTAATAACACTACCGAAACGGTAGTGAAAATTAGTGAAACGGCCTAATCATTGAAGGTTAAAATATTTTAAAATCGTTTGGGACCCCCCAAATTTTATTTGATATTTAGAATCTATATTAAAACGAGAAACTTTAAACAGAATATGAAGGAAATGACATGGATTTCAGTCTGCCACCTTAAGCGGAGTATGCTGTCACGAAACGAAAGGTCTTCAAAACGGGTGGTCTTTAGCCGGAGAGACGCAGTTACCCTGGTGAAGTTACGTACGCTGAGCAAAAATGAATTGTCCATCACCGGAGTTACGCAGTTACGCTGTCATGAGAAGCGATGTCTATAGCCGAACGTACACAGTTACGCTGAGACCAAAAAAAAAAAAAAAAAAAAAACACCCAAAAGAGGAAGGGATCTGACGAAGTAAAGAGGAATTTTCCGCCAATGAAGTTACGCATTTACAGTGAGAAACAGAGGAATGGTCTGCTGGTAATGGTCATGTCATGTTTTTCAGAAGTGTGATTTCCTTGCCCGTGATTTTAAATATATAGTCACGGAAAAACGTTCTCCAAAGTGTGATCTCAACTACTAAATAACTTTGATCAAAAAATGTTGCTTGCTGAATATTTTTGAAGTGACGCTTTTACTTCTTTAAACAGATGTGATAAATTATACATACATGTTTTGTCAGTCGGGAACACATTGCTAACTGACTATATAGTATGTCTTGGTTCAACAGATACAGTCGTGCATGATATAGACATTAACCTGGTTCTTTAACATTGTTCAGTGACACTATGGCATTTCTATGTTTAACCATGGAGACTAGTAGTCTCCATGGTTTAACAGATACAGTGTTTTCTAGATTAAATGTTCGTTCAGTCTCTCTGACACGGACTCCATATAGTATTTCTCGGTTTAACAGATACAGTACAAATACATATCCAGATTTAAAGCTGTAATTACGTAGTATAGCTGAGAGAATGCAACATGGTCCATTGAAGTCAGGGGGAAAAGAAAGGGTAGGACGAAGCAAAGAGGAATGGTCCGTCAAACAAATCACGCATACACTGACCAACAGAGAAACGGTCCGATGGAAACGGTCTATTGCCAGAGTTACGTAGTTAAACTGAGAACAAGGGGTCACTGTCTATACATGTGGTTGGAGTCACGTAGTTACGATGACAAATTTAGTGGATTTACGCAGTGACACTGAAAAGAAGAAAGAAAGGCTCTGATGAAGTTACGCAATCACGTTGAGAGAAAAGGAATGGTCCATCACGATATATACGCTGAGAAAATGTTCTACCCCTGAAGTTAGAGCAAACAAAGTCCACGGACAACTTTGGGAGTATGGATGCAAGCTTGAAACTAAAGTGTTTGCCTTTGTATAGTGTAGTACAGTGACTATGGACACCCTTGAAGGCTTAGTTCAACATTTTAGTTAAGCGTGTGGAACTATACATTAAACAGAATGTATAGTTTCATCCAGATACAGTACTCGTCTGGGATTGGTGCACGTACACGAATGTATTAGAATTGTATGACCGAGCTCAACAAGTGGACCGTTAATTGGGTCTCCTTGCACGCACGTCTGGTGACTTCATACATCAAAGAATGACCAGTATGTTTTTGTTGTGGTGTCTTCACATAGAATCGAAAGAAAATAACTTTTAGTGAACAGAAAATCGGTGACATATTTTTACTGGCTAGTCTATTACCATGCAAAGGGTGGTCATATACTTTAATGCAGTGGAGGACTGAAGTTTTAATTCTACTGCCAATCTCTATGGATATAATATCTGGTAGTCCAAGACAGTGTATCTAGTTAATTTAATCATTTAACAATTGAGTTCACTTTTGAGATATTTCGTCATTATTGAATTATCGGTTCGTTATGGTTAGTTTTGCGAAGCATAAACAAACAGTCATATCAAAATAAAGCGAACGGTGATCTGTTGTATATGGCTCCCGACAGACTGATATTTACACATTAAACTTTTAAAGGAAAACCTAAGGAAACCCAATATTTCTGTGAGGGCAGCATGGTGCAGATCTCTCTCACGATTTTGTTATTGTTAATCGTTTTGTTTCAGAAAGTAATAGAACTGGAGACATGTATACATTAACGGACTATTGGGGGTATACTATGGTAGACCGTCAGTGCCAAAACCTCGATCATTCAGACCGCGATGTAAATCGAATTTATACTGCGGTGTAAATATTTTTGACTCGCAATGCAAGAATCCGCGCAATGCAAGGATTGCGAGTGAATTTAATTTATTTAGTGTAAATATTTTTTCCTCGCATTGCGCGGATCCTTGCATTGCGAGTCAAAGATATTTAACTAAATAAATTAAATTCACTCGTCATCCTTGCATTGTGAGTGATCCTTGCATTGCGCGGATCCTTGCATTGCGAGTGATGCTTGCATTGCGCGGATTCTTGCATTGCGAGTCAAAAATATTTACACCGCGGTATAAATTCGAGTTACACCGCGGTATAAGTTCGATTTACACCGCGGTCTAAATGACCGAGGTTTTGGCACTGACGGCCTACCATAGTATACGGTCTCCTATCGTGCAGCCCAGGGCATACAATATGATATATCTGACATGCTCTCTTGAAGGCAACTTCAGACGTATACAAATATACGGTCTACAAAGGCCTTTCTTTGGAATCAAACAAAGATGGTATTGATTTAGCAAATAGGTATTGGGAAGCTTGATGTTGTCTTATGAGGCGTCGCTGTTACAGTTGACGCCAATCAGAATTGCATTTGGCGTTTGTTTTAGAATCAGCCAACAGCTATATGGATTTGTAAGAAAAGTGCATAATAAAGGCAAAGCAACGACACACGCTATTTGCGAATGCTGGCAAATAATCGTTTAGCCATCAATATTGGACCGGGCAATATTGAATATTTGATTCGTAAATATTTAGGATATTTCATTAAGTCAAACGTTATGACATGTTTCTTATTGGTATCATACCATATCGATAATGCAGAGCTGATATACATCCAAAAACTACTAAGCGCAAATCGAGTGTAATTTTCACACACTAAGATAGCAGAATAATTTTCTTTTCACGTATATTCTCAACATTTGTTTCTCATACTTTTCTCAGGTTAACATATTAACTGAATATATTAAGTATTTAATTTCCATACAAAGACATGTGGGGAGATTAATCCTGCTTGGAGTTTGCATAAGTATTATTACAAGCGTCTGGTCCGTCATTCATAATTCAACCGTCGTCCATTAAAGAATATCCGCATCCATAATCCAAAGACCTATTCCATATTCCATATAACAGTATTAGCACCAAATTCAAAAAGACAATCATAGTATACATAAACATAGACTAGTTTCCTGCAAGAGAGAAGCGGTCAACAGTTCACAATGATGCCGACAAGACATCATGATGTTCCAAAAATATAAAATCCGTATCGCTGATCAGTATTCTTAATCCATAATAATCGTTGTAAAGTCGTCATCTAGAGAATGATGTATCTCAGTCACGCTTTGATTGTGACTGTTCATATGAGCACCATGAGGATCTTGAAGTGCATGGGTTCATACGGCTCCTAGCCCCAGGTTAAGCGGAATTAGACACAAGTTACGAAACGTAACGCCATAGATCTTGCACTCTACGCTCGTACTTTGCTATCAGTTCTATGTTCTATTTTGTCCAAATGTGCGTCGCGCGTCAAAACTCGAAGCGCGACGGAAATTGTATATATAAAGGGCAAACCTCTTATTTTTTGAGGGGGCAATGGGGTGGTGGTGGTGAAAGTGATGGCAGAAGTAACCTTTGAACTGGAATGTTGGGTTGGCCTTGGGGATATCCATGGCAACTTGGAGTGACGTCAGAATAGATTAGGTGACGTAATAGTAGTATAGTATGGCTAAATCGAGGCCAATTTGGTTTGCTAAGTAAAAGTAAGGCTAAATTGAGGCCAAATGACATAAAAAAATTGCATATCGTGGCGTGACGCGGCGATGACGCCAGAGAGGTCAAGTTCACTATAGTTCCTGCAAAAGTGTCAAGAGTCAGGTGACCGGAAGTAACCTCGGGGAATGTATTACTCTCCGGTGATGCGGTCATGTCCGGTGGTGATGCGGTCGCTTCCGGTTCCGGGGACAGAAAGTAGTCCCTTGTCAACGAGACTTCAAATACGCGGGTGGGCGCTTCGCCTGGGAATATCCGGCAATCTTCGGCAATGTCCGAGGAGGAGTATCCGACTAGGTTGCTTATGGCGTGGAACTTACGTCATTCTGCGCATCCGCAGTAGAAAAAGAGCAAGGGAATAGACGTTTTGGGATCGGCCGTGGGAGGTATCAATATGTTAGCACTCGTGGGGGAGCATCCGACTGGATGAGTGTGGCGTGGAACTGACGTCATTCCGCGCATGCGAAGTAGAAAACGTGAATGGAAATAGACGTTTTAGGGTCGAGATCGGTCAATATTGGCCCAATGGGCCGTGGAAGGTGTCAATATGTAGCACTCGTGGGGGAGCATCCGACAGGATGGTTATGACGTGGAACTAACGTCCTTCTGTGCATGCGCAGTAGAAAAAGTGCAAGGGAATAAACGTTTTAAGATCGAGACGGGTCAATATTGGTTCGAATGGGCCGTGGGAGGTGTCATAGTGAAGCACTCGTGAAGGAGCGTCCGATTCAATGGGTGTGGCGTGGGAATATCGTCATTCCGCGCATGCGTAGTAGACAAAGAATGTGGGAATAGACGTTTTGGGGCCGAGATGGGCCACTGTTGGTCCAAATGGGTTGTGTGAGTTGTCAATATGTAGCACTCGTGGACTAGAGTCAGACTGGGAGTGATATGCGCCTGCGCACTCGGGGAGAGAAAGGGGGGAGATTAGGAAGTGCAAATGAGCGCGTTTGGTGGGAGGTGGCCATGTTCGCTCTCGCTACCTGGTAAAGTTACCTTAGCGATATCAATCAAGCGTATTACTTCGACCCCGAACAGACCAACGTGGTAGTTCTAGATGATCAGATGAGTGCGGCCAAGGACAATTCACGCGTTGCCGACTTGTTTACCAAACGATCTCAACATCGGAGTCTGTCTGTCATCTATTTGACTCAGAATCTCTTTCCTCAAGGGAAGGCGTCCAGAGATATTGCCTTGAACTGCCAATATTTCGTGTTGTTATCCAATTCCATCGACAAAGCGCAAATCCGTGTGTTTGGTAGTCGAATTTATCCTCAGAACATCGACTATTTCATGCAGGCGTTTCAAGCCGCAACAAGTTGTCCGTGTGGCTATCTGTTCGTAGACTTAAAAGCTCATACCCCCGAAGATCGCCGATTGACGACCCACCTGTTACCCGGCGAGGGGTCACCACAACGGCATATACCCATACACCATCCAGCGAGTCCACACCTGCGCCCGTTCAGCGGCAGCAACCCACCTCCTTCATACCACCAGTCCCGGAATATTTACCCAACCTTGAAGGACCAACCCAAACCCGTACAAGAGAATGACCACAATGTGAACTCGAAGCTATGGAAGGATGTGTTCAAAGAAAGCATGGACGCCGCGATGGGCGAGACAACTTTCACCACAAAGGGTATTCGAAAGAGGAAGCCGCGATTTTAGCCAGTAACACATTGATACCCAGATTACGACGGGATTTACGTCGGCAGTATATCGACCTCGTGACCCATATGAAATTGCTGGACAAGGACCCAGTCCATATGGAAATCGAAAGGATAGCGTCGATGTTGAAAATCCCAGGCATGAGCTGGACATCGGCGTATGTCAAAGCGATGGTTCAAGAGAAACATTTGTTTGAACGCATCATTAAGATCAAAAGCATCCCACTATAAATAGCCAAAACGACATCATTTTCGTTATTTCACCATGAGCACTACATGAGTCCACCTTGCTTGATGTAAACTTTGAACCCAACAACGAGGATATTCTAGCCGAAGCCTTACGTCAAGCCGACGTTCATGTCGATGCTATTATTGATACAGCTCAAGGTGGATCCACCGAGACCGTTCAGCACCAACTCATGCGTTGTCATCTTATCACGCTCATAGGTGACATCCAATGGGTGACCAAGGTATGTCTTCTTGCATAAGAAACAGATAGTACCCGAAGAGGATACCAACACAACTACCCGTGTCCAGAATCTGCTGACCCTGCATGAGGCATCTCAAACCTTCATGGATTACAAGCGTCTAATCCGTCATCCATAATTCAGCCGTCGTCCATTAGAGAATATCCGCGTCCATAATCCAAAGACCTATTCCATATTCCATATAACAGTATTAGCACCAAATTCAAAAAGACAATCATAGTATACATAAACATAGGCTTGTTTCCTGCAAGAGAGAAGCAGTCCACAGTTTTCAATGATGCCGGCAAGACATCATGATGTTCCAAAAATATCAAATCCGTATCGCTGATCAGTATGGTATGGTGTTCTATTTGGGCCAAGTTTGCGTCGCGTGGCGACTTTTAGAAACTCGCCACTCGCCACGCGCCGTGGACCTCTCCGGCGCGCGGCGACTGGCGACTTTCTGCTATCTCTCAACCTGCAAAAACTCGCCAGTCGCCACCCGCCGTAAAACACGGCGAGTTTCGCTCCATCTTTTAACCTGGAAAAACTCGCCGCGCGCCACTCGCCGGATGAACCACGGCGCACGGCGACTGGCGACTTTTGACTGTAGTGAAACTCGCCACTCGCCACGCGCCGTGGTCCTCTCCGGCGCGCGGCGACTGGCGACTTTCTGCTATCTCTTAACCTGCAAAAACTCGCCAGTCGCCACCCGCCGTAAAACACGGCGAGTTTCGCTCTATCTCTCAACCTGGAAAAACTCGCCGCGCGCCACTCGCCGGATGAACCACGGCGCGCGGCGACTGGCGACTTTTGACTTCTGGAATTCTCAGGACTTTTTCTCAAGTGCGCATGCCCGGGGAGCATCAATTATCGGAATATTTTGTTCGAAACATGTTGTCATTTAATTTAATTTTAAATCTCTTCCTCGTGCATAAATATACATCATTTCTAATGAATGAACTCTCCAGCTACATCTGATGCTATGTGACTAATTTTGAAGATGTAAGCTATCTGTAATAATTAATATAGTTGTTTTTTTGAAACAAGTTCTTTTTAATGCAATACGCATATAGGGCAATTTAATTTTGTCAAATGTGCAGATATTTTTTTATTAAAATAATTGTTATCCGTTTCTGTGCAGAACTTGCATACTCTCGTTATTATCTGCTGGTATATTTTAAAAAGTTAACACCAAGACAACATTTTCAATCGTTTTTTTCATTCGTTTTATATAAGTGCCTATATATATTTATAAAACAGCATATCGTTTCAATTCAGAATGAATCGCCTTGAAATTGTTCCTTATTTTAGATACAATAAAGCACTCGACGCGGGAATTTTGTTTTACAAGATAAAAGCAACGTCAACTAATATGCTGTATGAAATATTAAGAAAGCGAATAGAGCGTCATCGTCATATTGATTAAAAAAGTAAGAAATAATGCTAACATTTTCTCTGGATGATTGAATTTCTTTCTTCGTAAGTTTTATGTTAAAAACGGGCGATATCTTTGTATAAGAGATCCTTTATTGCTGTTTTAATCCATAGAGCGGCTCTTTGTGGTGGATACTTCATGTAAGGAAGCACGAGAGAGACTATAAGAGGGTGGAAAACCTGCACCATTCTCTTATTTTCAGCCGTACAAGTGCCATATTAATGAAACACGATGTGGTTCAAAGTAGTTTCTTTGTACAGCAGAGTACAGCTCTGTCTTTGTCAACGCTCTTTGCACCTTCTTAATGGAAGGAAATGAAGTTGACTTTTCAATTTGTCATCAGGAACATTACCTTTTCTCGGTACGGCAGAATGCAGCGGCACAAAGGAAAATCAGAGAGTTTTCTTCTGCCGGCACTTTGAACCGGCAGAATGGAAAGAAGGGTGAGCCTAACCCTGTAACGTGACAATGAAGCGGATCAGAATGAACATGTCTTTCTTGAGAGCGTCACTTTGCAACGTCACAATCAAAGTCAAATCCTGCTTACCAGCATCACAATATAACACAATGACTTCTTCCGTCTACGGCAGAATGGAACGGCACAATGGAAAATGAAAGATTCTCTCTCTTTCTGCCCGCCGGCACTTTGAACCGGCAGAATGAAAGGAAGGGTTGAGCCTAACCCTGTAACGTCACAATGAAGTCCGTCAGAATGAAGATGTCTTTGTTGAGAGCGTCACTTTGCAACGTCACAATCAAAGCCAATCCTGCTTTCTAATTGGAGGTAGTTGCTATACAAGGTACCTGTTTTGTCAGTACGGCAGAATGGAACGACACAATGAAAAATTTAAGACCATATTTTTTCGAACCGACGCTGCAACGTCACAATGAAAGACAGTCCCTTTACCTCTTTACGGCAGAATGCAGCGAAACAATGGAAGATGAGAGAATTTTCTTCTACCGACACTTTGAACCGGCAGAATATTGCAAGGAAGGGTGAGCCTAACCCTGTAACGTCACAATGAAGTGCGTCAGAATGAACATGTCTTTCTTCAGAGCGTCACTTTGCAACGTCACAATCAAAGTAAATCCTGCTTCTCAGCATCACACAACACAATCACTTTTTCCCTCTACGGCAGAATGGAACGGCACAATGGAAAATGAAAGACTTTCTTTCTGCCGGCACTTTGAAGCGACAGAATGGAAGAGAGCCTAACCCTGTAACGTCACAATGAAGTGCGTCAGAATGAACATGTCTTTCATCAGAGCGTCACTTTGCAACGTCACAATCAAAGTCAATCCTGCTTACCAGCATCACAATATAACACAATCACTTTTTCCCTCTACGACAGAATGGAACGGCACAATGGAAAATGAAAGACTTTCTTTCTGCCGGCACTTTGAAGCGACAGAATGGAAGGAAATAGAGTGTTTAATTGATCATCAGAAACATTACTTTTTCTCGGTACGGCAGAATGGCACGTCACAATGAAAAATTTAAGACCATCTTTTTTCGTACTGACGCTGCAGCGTCACAATGAAACACAGTCACTTTAGTTCTTTATGGCAGAATGCAGCGGCACAATGGAAAATCAGAGACTTTTCTTCTGCCGGCACTTTGAACCGGCAGAATGGAAGGAAAGGGTGAGCCTAACCCTGTAACGTCACAATGAAGTGCGTCAGAATGAAGATGTTTTTCTTGAGAGCGTCACTTTGCAACGTCACAATCAAAGACAATCCTGTTTTCTAATTGGAGATAGTTGCTAAATAATTAGCTATTACACTATACAAGGTACAATTTGACATTCGACTTGACATACATTCCGTGACACTGCTTTGACACTCACCTAAACATACATTCCTCCCTAATACAGCTTTGACACTCGATTGCACGTACATTTTTCCCTAATACCGCTTTGACACTGTACTTCAGATATATTCCTTCCTAACAGTGCTTTGAAAGTCAACTTCAAGCACACTCATGCCTAACACCCAGCTTCAACTTACCCTAGTTACGCTTTGGTGGAGAAATTATCTGACTTCTATAGCTGGACTGACCCAAACCCCGATAGTTATGAAGCATACCTAACCCTAAGTCCTAATCCCGCTTTGACACTCGACCTGACATACATTCCTCCCTAACACCGCTTTGACAGTCGACTTGACGTACATTCCTCCCTAACACCGCTTTGGCAGTCGACTTGACGTACATTCCTCTCTAACACCGCTTTGATACTCGACTTGACGTACATTCCTCCCTAACAGCGCTTTGACAGTCGACTTCATGTACATTACTCCCTCACTCCACTTTCACACTCGACTTCACATACATTCATCCCGAACACCGCTTTGACATTCGACTCAACGTACATTTTTCCCTAACACTGCTTTGACACTGCACTTCTATAGCTGAAATGACCCTAAACGTGATAGTTATGAAGCATACCTATCCCTAAGTCCTAATCCCGCTTTGACACTCGACATGACATACATTCCTCCCTAACACCGCTTTGACACTTGACTTGACGTACTCCTCCCTAACACCGCTTTGACACTTGACTTGACGTACATTCCTCCCTAACACCACTTTGACACTCGACTTTACATACATTCCTCCCTAACACCGGTTGACACTCGACTTCACGTACAATGCAACCCTAAGACTGCTTTGACACTCGACTCCACGTACATTTTTCCCTAACACCGCTTTGACACTGCACTTCAGATATATTCCTTCCTAACAGTGCTTTGAAAGTCAACTTCAAGCACACTCATGCTGAACGCCCAGCTTCGACATTACCCTAGTTACGCTTTGGTGGAGAAATTATCTGACTTCTATAGCTGAAATGACCCTATCTAATGACCCTGATAGTTATGAAGCATACCTAACCCTAAGTCCTAATACCGCTTTGACACTCAACATTACATACATTCCTCCCTAACACAGCTTTGACACTCGACTTCACATACATTCCTCCCTAACACAGCTTTGACAGTCGACTTCACATACATTCCTCCCTAACACAGCTTTGACAGTCGACTTCACATACATTCCTCCCTAACACCGCTTTGACATTCAACTTCAAATACATTCTTCCCCAACACCACTTTGACACTCGACTTCACATACATTCCTCCCTAACATCGCTTTGCCACTCGACTTGACATACATTCCTCCCTAACACTGGTTGACACTCGACTTGACGTACATTCCTCCCTAACACCGCTTTGACACTCGCTTTGACATACATTCCTCCCTAACACCGCTTTGACACTCGACCTGACATACATTCCTCCCTAACACCGCTTTGACACTCGACTTCACATACATTCCTCCCTAACACCGCTTTGACACTCGACTTGCCACATACATTCCTCTCCCTAACACCGCTTTGACATTCAACTTCAAATACATTCTTCCCTAACACCACTTTGACACTCGACTTCAGATACATTCCTCCCTAACACCGCTTTGCCACTCGACTTGGACATACATTCCTCCCTAACACTGGCTGGACACTCGACTTCACGTACATTCCTTCCTCCCTAACACCGCTTTCACACTCGATTTGCCACATTCCTCCCTAACACCGCTTGACAACTCGACTTGACGTACATTCCTCCTAACACCGCTTTGACACTCGACTTCGCCATACATTCCTCCCTAACACCGCTTTGACACTTGACTCCACATACATTTCTCCCAAACAACAATTTGACATTCGACTTCTGACATACATTCCGTGACACTGCTTTGACACTCACCTAAACATACATTCCTCCCTAATACAGCTTTGACACTCTGATTGCACGTACATTTTCCCTTAATACCGCTTTGAGCACTGCACTTCAGATATATTCCTTCCTAACAGTGCTTTTGAAAGTCAACTTCAAGCACACCCTGCTGAACGCCCAGCTTCCCTTATAAAAATACCATGGTTTTACCATGGTTTTGCGTAATACCATGGTTTTACCATGGTTTTCATGGTAATACCATGGTAATACCATGGTACAGTTTGCACTATGGTTCAATGTACCATGGTTTTCATGGTAATACCATGGTACAGTTTGCACCATGGTTCAATGTACCATGGTTTTCATGGTAATACCATGGTAATACCATGGTACAGTTTGCACTATGGTTCAATGTACCATGATTTTCATGGTAATACCATGGTAATAACATGGTACAGATTGCACTATGGTTCAATGTACCATGGTTTTCATGGTAATACCATGGTTCAGTGTACCATGGTTTACTCTGTTCAACTATGGTAGCATCCTGGTAATACCATGGTACAGATGTACCATGGTTCAATGTACCATGGTTAAACTTAACCTTGATCCACTATGGTAATACCATACTAATTACCTTGGTGCACAATGCATTGGCTTAACATACCATGGTTAACCATTCTGAACAATATTAATACCACGGTACATAACAAAAACCATGGTACTGTATAACATATTTAACCAAAATTATTATGGGAAGGCTTTCAATTTACGAGAAATAAATGCATGAATGCAAAGTTATGCCTGTGAATAAAGTTGAATGTCTGACAGAAAGGCTTAGAATTAAACGATATATTTAAACAAATGATGTTTACAAAATATACTGATTGCGTTTACCGGTACCTCTGGCGAATAACATCACGTGGTACGAGGCGGAAAAGAAATGTATCAATATTGGGTACTCTGAATGCTTGTCCTGGAACAAAAGACATTCTTATTTTCTTGGCTTGAATCAGTAGGACTTATAACATGTTTGTCATCTCTGCATTAAGGATTATAAACAATTAAGGGAAGAGTGACGAATTCTTCAATCAACAACAACAACAACAACAACAGCTTGAATTGAAAAATACACAAACTTTACATAAGACTTCAGAGATCATATTAGTGACATATGGGTTTTCATTCGAATAAAATAAAGATATCAATCTCTACATAGTGTTATCAAAAGAGTATCATATTTGTGTAAGAAAATCTTGTTGAATTTAGATTTTATAATAAAATTAATAAGTTTAATAAATAATTAATTAATAATCAGTCCAATCCAAAGATTTTATAATAAAATTGGACAAATGAAGAAAATAATTTTAGAAGAATACATCAGTTCTAGCAGGATTTTCAAGAAAAAAATGTCCATTAATGAATACTCTACCCTCTTCATTATCCCCAATTATATACAGATAATATTTATTCTATTTTCCTGGTAGTCTATTACATTAGCAATTGACTTGCTGGCATTAATTTCACAATTTGAGGAGAGTTATCTCCCCTGTACCGCTATATTTTAATTGGCCACTTGTGGCGCCACCATACTGTCATATGAGAACAACAACATAGAGGATAGAGTGCAAAAAGAAAGTTGATTTGTTCATTTTAAGCTGGAACTATTGAGGTTTAAAGAACTGTATTGCAGATGGTGATGAGTGAAGCTACATGTAGTGATGGTAAGTAAGTTATAAATACAATTATGTTATTTTATTAGCAAAACAATTCTAATTTCTAGTTACACTCAGAATGTTGTAATGTGGACCCTCTATGAGCTTTAACTATCAACATGTTTCTCTTCATATACTTGCCATATTAAACAATTGATACTCTTCTCAGTAACTACTGCAGCACTTCACCTTATATTTGCAGTCAAAATTAATGACTCGTTTAGCCTGGAATTCACAAAGAAATATCCATAACTTTATCTGTCTTAAAATTCCTTTCAGATCTACCCAGGTTCATCAAGGCAGTGTATTGTTGCATTGTCAGCTGGAAAAGCCCAGGCTTGGGGACCTCATGTGAAGATTGGCCATGCACCCCTAGCTGGAGGAAATCTCCCGGAGGGTGAGATATATAGGTTATATCACACCACTGCTTGTGTATTTCCTGTCAAACAGTAGGGTTTAACTTGCTATGAAGTTTGTTGTTTTGAAATGTTTATCATTTCCTGCTTATATTTCCAGAAGATTTGAGAATATTTCCATACCAAAGTTCTGATGAAATCGCAAAGGAATATTTATTAAAATAAATTGATAACAAATACACTGTTGGCATAACCGATATTTGCTATGATAAAAATGTGACCAGGAAAAGCAGGATAAATTATGATTAGATTTCCTATCACCATAACCATGATAACAGGCTATATTTTAAATGTCTATTTATTGCACTATTCTTGACCAAGGCTAAGGATTGCTGTATAATTCAATTGTACATGTGCCCACATCTTGAAAAATGAGAACATTTCATTCATTCATTTCATTTAAAACGTTTGAAACAATTTTTTTCTCCTCAGATGCAACCAATCGGACATGTTCGAGGCGCACATTTCATCGACTCGGAGCAGACATCTGATCATGGAAATCATGCAGCGTATTGTTGAATTATTTCTTCGCCAAAGAGGAAATAGCATCAGGCAATATTACATGACCAATACAACTGGATGACAAACATTGTTAAAATCATATTAGTGTACATTCTCAATATTTTTTCCAGTTGTGCTTGCGTTTTCATTTAGTGTTGATCCATAATTCTGGATTCCACTTAAAAATTGTTTTATAATACTCATAACATGCATTCAAGAATGTGTATTTTACATTAATAACAAATGACTTGAATGACTTTGGTGCTACTGGACCCAAATAATCTTTATTCAGTAAGCGGCACATGTTTGGTTTTTGCAGAGGGCACACCAATAACAGTTACATCACATTTCTATGATATTTCAATGCAAATCATCCTGGTTATCGTCACATTCACTAATATCAGCAATACGCCAGTTGAATGTAGTGTAATATTTTTAAGATTTCTCTAATCAAACTTTTTCGCTAATGTCACAACAATTTTATACCATTCTACCCATTTAAATTATGAGGATAACCTCTGAATAGTGTCAGGATAACTTGATAACAATTTCTTTGCTAATCTGATGACTTTTCATTTTTTATAGATTACTGCCAGAAGAAGTTTCCCTGTACCAGCAAGGTGATTTTGGACGCGATGAAATCAAAATTGAATGGGGAGCTAAAAAGTTATAAAAGACACTTGATCTGCTGAGAAAAACATGGATGCCTTGGACTTTGGATGCTACGTGCATGTGCTGGTTGCTATTCCCTATAAATGTTTCTATTTTATACAATGAAATGTATGACATGACAACATAATAATCCCTTGTGTGTATACATGTAGCTGTATATACGTTTCTGTTTTGTGTGTATAGCTGTCTATACATTTCTGTTTTATACAATAAAATGTATGAAATGAATGCATATAATTTGTTATGTTGACTCTCTCATTCGACACGAAACGTTTCATCGTAAACCTGCAGTATATTGGACAACCCTGCACAACCATCCAGCATTATTCTATCTGTGTTAAAAACAATGGTGTTTTGGCCATTTTACCATGGTGTGGTGCATTACCATGGTATTTACCACAGTAGTTACCATGGTAAATACCGTGGTAATGTACCATGGTATTTACCATGGTATGTACCATGGTAAATACCATGGTATGTACCATGGTAAATACCATGCCCAAAACACTATTGTTTTTACCATGGTAATAACCATGGTACTTTTTTATAAGGGTCGACATTACCCTAGTTACGCTTTGGTGGAGAAATTATCGGACTCCTATAGCTGAAATGACCCTAAACCTGATAGTTAGGAAGCATACCTAACCCTAAGTCCTAATACCGCTTTGACACTCAACATTACATACATTCCTCCCTAACACCGCTTTGACACTCGACTTCACATACATTCTTCCCTAACACCGCTTTGACAGTCGACTTCACATACATTCCTCCCTAACACCGCTTTGACATTCAACTTCAAAACACATTCCTCCCTAACACCACTTTGACACTCGACTTCACATACATTCCTCCCTAACACCGCTTTGCCACTCGACTTGACATACATTCCTCCCTAACACTGGTTGACACTCGACTTCACGTACATTCCTCCCTAACACCGCTTTGACACTCGATTTGACATACATTCCTCCCTAACACCGCTTTGACACTCGACTTGACGTACATTCCTCCCTAACACCGCTTTGACACTCGACTTCACATACATTCCTCCCTAACACCGCTTTGACACTTGACTCCACATACATTTCTCCCAAACAACAATTTGACATTCGACTTGACATACATTCCGTGACACTGCTTTGACACTCACCTAAACATACATTCCTCCCTAATACAGCTTTGACACTCGATTGCACGTACATTTTTCCCTAATACCGCTTTGACACTGCACTTCAGATATATTCCTTCCTAACAGTGCTTTGAAAGTCAACTTCAAGCACACTCGTGCTGAACGCCCAGCTTCGACATTACCCTAGTTACGCTTTGGTGGAGAAATTATCTGACTTCTATAGCTGAAATGACCCTAAACCTGATAGTTATGAAGCATAGCTAACCCTAAGTCCTAATACCGCTTTGACACTCAACATTACATACATTCCTCCCTAACACCGCTTTGAAACTCGACTTCACATACATTCCTCCCTAACACCACTTTGACAGTCAACTTCACATACATTCCTCCCTAACACCGTTTTGACATTCAACTTCAAATACATTCCTCCCTAACACCACTTTGACACTCGACTTCACATACATTCCTCCCTAACACCGCTTTGCCACTCGACTTGACATACATTCCTCCCTAACACTGGTTGACACTCGACTTGACGTACATTCCTCCCTAACACCGCTTTGACACTCGATTTGACATACATTCCTCCCTAACACCGCCTTGACACTCGACTTGACGTACATTCCTCCCTAACACCGCTTTGACACTCGACTTCACATACATTCCTCCCTAACACCGCTTTGACACTTGACTCCACATACATTTCTCCCAAACAACAATTTGACATTCGACTTGACATACATTCCGT
>JAVTVY010041118.1:0-18952 GCA_036873755.1 Hanleya hanleyi
ACGGGTGATTCGACTATCCGTTTCCGTCATGAGATCGTCTACCACGACCAAGGTGTCTTGGGGTATATCTTCAGGCGGTAAGCCTTCCACTAAGGTGAGTCATGGGACACGGGCCAGTGCCTCGTACGCGGGCTGCCAAGCGCCATAACACCACAGGATGCGAGCTAGAGGCGGTGAAATCAGGGCTGACCCGTATTGGATGAGACGTTGAACAAAATGTGATTTTCCCGACCCGGTCGGTCCAGCGATGAGGCACGTGAATGGATGCTGCCATCGCGGGTCCATTTTCTTTAGGGGGTGATTCGACGTTTAGAAGCCCACCCCAGTTGTCGGGGCTGCCGGGGATCGTACTCGAAGATTTGTGGGGGCTGGCGCAGGGGATAGTACTCGAAGGGATACCGTTGTCGGGGTAAACGGTGTGATTCACGGGGATCCACTTCAAATCTGTTTAGCGGCGTCGTAGTAGTACTAGAGGGTAGAGTGGAAGGCTCGCTTCTCAGGGATGATGATGGAGGATGATGTGGAGTGGTAGTACGGATCGTCGTGGTCGTTGTTGGCTGGATGTAGCGGGGTAACGTGATGGCTGGAGTAGACGATGTGGTGGGTGTCTGCGTTGAGACGTGGCGGACCCTTGACGTCTTGGCTGGTGTAGGCAGTGGGGTCGTAGTGGTGGTGGTGGCTGATGCAGAACGCAGGTTGTTGAAACAGGATATCACGTACGATAAATCGTAGAACACACCGGTAAATAACGTACCCAGAACCACGACTAGACACAACACAGTACCGACTTGTGCTTTTCGAGTTCGTAACAGTAAGGGAAGACGTGTACTATCCATGGTACAAATCCTATACTGAAGGCGGGTGGTGATAGGCGTTAGAATTTATAGACGTTTCATGTCACGGCCGGACACCCAGGAATTAAACGAACGAGGCCATCCTTGCCATTTGACGAAATGATAGGGAATCCCACGTCGACGTTCCGTTTTCAAAATCTTTTCCACCGTGTAGTAGTCTTTCGATGTTTTCACTATGGGTTGTAATTCTGCCTCGTAAAACGTGCCTTGCAGTCTCTCTCCTTGTAGATCTTCCAGTTGATAGACGTGGGGTTGTCGAGGTTTATGGCGCACGATGACAAAATGTTCTTCACTCCAGTTCGGTAAATACCCTTTCTCAAATTGTCCTTTCACTTTACTGATCCGCACTACATCTCCCCGTTTGTAACGCGGTGCCGTCAAGGGTGGACTGGAAGAGTACAGCGTAGCACGTACTTGATGTTCGTTACCTTCTGTCACAGTCCGGGGCGCTCGCTGAATACTGCGATGATAGGCGCGATTGTAGCCTTGCACCAGTTGAGAGAGTACATCCAGGTAGCGTCGAGTGTTTTGAGCCGTAAAATATTTGTACATGCGTCCTTTGAAGGTGCGATTAAAGCGTTCCACTACCGATGCTTTCGTCTCATTGTACGTGTGAACAAAAAATACCTTCTTTTTCTTAAGAAAGGCTTGAAAGGGTCGGTTGAGAAATTCTGTGCCTTCATCTGTTTGTAAATAAAGAGGTTTGCGCCCCGTCTTGAAAATCTGCTGAAACGCGGCTATGAGATTCTCTCCTGTTTTGGTACGAACGGGTAGGACCCAGGCATATTTGGATAGAATATCGATACAGGTCAATATGTATCGATTTCCATTATTGTCAGGTGCAAATCGACTCATGTCGACTAAATCCGCCTGCCATTGCGCGTCTATACCACCTACGATGACCCGGTTACGACGAAAATGACGTCGGGCAGCTCGATGCAAACTATAGGTGTCCTGAGTTTTTAACCAGTCTCGAACTTCACTTTGACTGATACCTTGGGCCGCTCGAGTCAATGCCCCCACACCACTATAGGCAGCGAGACTCGTCGGATTATAATACAAATCAGTTAATACTTTGTTAATCGACGTCTCCTTTTTTCCCGACCGCCGCCGCATCACGGACTTTCCCTTCGTTCGCCCACGTCCGTGTCGATCTCTTCATGGGGTGACACTGACTCTCTAGCCGCTGTGCATTCTTTACATATAGGCCTTTTTTTCCCGGCTGTAGTAGTAGCTGGTTTACAGAAACAAAATTCTGCCTCATGTCGTCTTTCATGCGGTTCAGCGAACGCGTCTTCTATAGCACGAACCCACGCTAATTGCTCAGGGGATCGATCGTCCGGTGATAATAACTGGTCGACAATAGGCATTATTTTCTTCAAGGCTTCCCACACAGAAGGCCTTAGGCTGATACTGCGCTTATCTTTATACCGGCCTAGACGTATACGGTCGGTTGGTAGGGTATGCACGTACATGGCATTATCCAGGTGAACGAGCTCTCCGTCCAATTCTCCGCTCAATACCCGTTTAAACTTATTCCACCCATCACGCTCTAGTGTAACCGGATTCCATAGCATTTCAGCGGGTGTCCAGTAAATAGCTAGATCGTCTTTCGCCAGTTTGACTTTATCTGCATAAACGTATAACCGTACACTCGGTGTAAGAGGCAAGATGGCTCGTAGTGGTAGCGACATGCTTGCTCTCAATGTCCAACGGTAAATGATACACACTCTGTCTCTTTCCCTGGTATTTATAGGCTCTATTCTGTGAGAGGCGGGTCGTGTGCAGAGAATACTTTATCGACCACGGGAACTATTTTTTGCAAAGCCGTCCACAGATCGGGATCCAGCGTAAATCCCCCTCGTTTGAGAGAGATCAATCGGGCAAAATAAGGGCCGCGAAAAATGTATACATCGTGATCCAGGTAAATACTATCTCCATCCAAATCACCGAATAACACAAGTTTCAAGGTAGTCCAGCCTTCGGAAGATAATGTGATACGGGCGGGTTCAGGTACGCACCAGCAACGCGAATCATCATCAATGAGTTCGATGCGATCAGCGTATATTATTAGGGTACAAGCCGGAGTGAGCGTGCGGGTAATGATCGATTGGATTTCCGGGTATAGTACGTGGTCAACTTCGGTAATAATAGCTTTCAGTGCCGCCCATAATGCTGGCCAAAGTACAATACCGCTACCGCGACACTGTTCTAACCGGGGAAAAAATGAATCCTCTCTACACCGCCGCAGGTACACATCGTCGCCGACAGGCAAAAAATCGACTTCGGGTTCTTTGCCTTGTAACACACGTGTCAATAGCGTCCACCCGGCCAGGCTTAAAGCTAATTTCACCTCTATCGGGTGTTCCTCGATAAGGTGCAATTCATGCTGGTACACGATAAGAATTACTTTCGACGTCACTTGAAAGAACGCGAGCTCTTTACCCGGCGATGCCATAATGAAGAATGACAAAAAATACTAGCCCGACACAAATTTATATAGAGATCGATTCTATTTTTAATTGTTAAAATAAAAAATACCCTGGGAAAATTAATTTAACACGGCCATTAATTTTTTAAACGCTCCCCGTGTGCATAAATTAATAGTCTGGACTCATAACAGGATAAAAAATAAAATTAGTGAATTGCTAGACTAGAATATCAAGTGCTGATAATTATCAGAACAACCCATAGGGCTGTGAGAGAGCCAAACCCGATTGTATGGGTTATTCACAAAATACCCGGCCGGCTTCTCTCAAGCGGCATTCATTATTGCGCATTCATCATGCATTTCTGTGTATTCGTATATTTACAGATTACCCGGCTGGCACTTTTCAAGCCGACCTCACTGCAAAATACTCGAATAATGAACAGGAGGACGCAACTCTGTTTTGACCTGAATATTCAAGCGGGCCTGCGTAGAATGTGCTTTTACCGTGAAATCAAGGGACTGTTTTCTTCATTTTATACAATTCTCATGAACGAAACGAGCTGGAATTTTCAGGGCACGCGTATCGAGTGATAAGTGATAGACTTGCTCTATTTTTAATCCAGAACATTAATTTATTTTTAATGGTCCGAGTTTTCCGTACTATCGCATTCGAACATTACGGCTCGAAAACCCGCTAAAAAATTAAAAATCATGGTGTAGTGAAGGACTATACGGCTGAAATTTTTAATACGAGTCCCTGATTTATCTGAGATGAATTGGAACTAAAAAATTCTACGGGGACTGGTATGTATTGTAAAATGACACGCGTTTATAAATTTAAAAGAAACACACGCCAATTTTGCATGGCCTGGAAAATGGGACCGCTGTCGCAGACGTCCGCGCGTTGTCTATATATACTTCCCCCCTCTGGAATAGGATTACCACAAAAATTTTCAGATGTCGAGAACCAGACCAAACATGTCCACCACCACCAACACCACCGTACCACGTCGGAATAGAAGAAGAAGAGCCAACCGCTGGATAGAAGAGGGAGAGGATGAGGAAGTTCTACCATATTTAACAAGAGAAAAAGAACGGCGTATGAAGAGGGAGATAAAAGCCTTTTGGCAGAAGGAATTCCGGGGCTGGCAGGCCATGCTGAGGGGAGAAGTGGGTGCCATGCACACCAGCACCGCAGAAAATGTTCGGGCGCTGCTCAACGCAGCCCGAACAACAGTCGACGAGGCGGGGTGGTTTCATCTTTTATCAAGGGTGATGAATCAAGCTAGACCCACCACTCCGCCTCCGGTGCTGGCGGTCCAGCCGTTTTCATCGTCACCACCGGCGCCCTTTCCCCTTCTAGACCTGCCAGTCCCTGTATTTCCAGACCCCCCGTCCACAACAGTGATTGCACCGGCAAACTTCTTAGACGGACTGCCCATCTTGCGGGATTCATCATCAGAGTCGAGCGAAGATGATGATGACAGAGAGGTAATCCGCCGGTTGTATAGTGTTCAACCCCACAGCTACTACGGAGAGTAGACAGGCAAACTCTCCCCTGAATAAAAACAGGTTAAAATAATAACTGTCCTTTTCAGGACAAAAAATTCCTTCCGAAAGAGGAAGCTTCTTTAACTTGGGCACACCAATTAAAAGCACAGATGTCCCACATTTCCCTTTCTTTTTTTAAAACTGCATTCACCCAAATAAACAACCCCTGGCCGATATCAAAATGTCCTTGTTAGGACAAATCTCTCTATATATATATACACAGGATTTATTTCTTTTTTCTCTCTATCCTCCATTAATTTAATATTACACAGTCCCAGGGATAAGGGACTTTAAAAAATTTTTAAACCCGGGTATGAAGGAAAAATTTATTTTGATAAGAGTGGGGAATTTTTCACATTAATTTAATATTACACAGTCCGAGGGTATAACGGACTTTATAAAATTTTTTAAACCCCGGTATGAGGGGAAAATTTATTTTGATAAGAGTGGGGAATTTATTTGAACGAACACAGGGATGTAATCTCGTGTTAAATTTTTTTGTGCGTGGTTAGAAGTTCTCTTTCGGAAAACATGGTTGGTTTTTAAAAAAACAGTTGGAATCTGTGTAAATATAGCCATTTACATCTTTGAGAGGGCCAATCTTCTATCAGCACAAACGGGACAGGTTAAAGCCAGTAATTCACACTGTACGGGTCTGTTGTCGGCTGCACAGGTGGGTATTCCGGCTCGACGATGAATGCAAATTTCGCACAATCCCTGATGGCCACAAGGACCGATCGCATATTTTGCAAACGGGTTAGAACATTCAACGCAGTGTATATACAAAGCTTTTTTTCGTTCGGTGTTGCATCCCAAGGTTGATGTTGTAATGGCCCAAACATAATACGCTGCGTCGTGGATTTTTTTGGGAGTTATTTTCTTGATCGTCTCTGTTATTCGGCTTGGTGTTGTAGCTTTTCTGTTTTTCCTCTCTTGTCGCCTAGTTGTGTTTTGTCTTGCGTCTACCCTCTTCAAATCTTCTTTTGTTTGTCTTGCGTCTACCCTCTTCAAATCTGTTTGTCTTGCATCTACCCTCTTCAAATCTTCTTCTGTTTTTCTTGAGTCTTCTTTTTTTTCTTGTGTATCATCTTGTACCGTTTCGTCTTGTTTCAACAGCGTTGCTAGTATGCTGTCTATGTCGTCTATACGTGAGTTTTCGGCTGGATTAACATCGGGTGGGGTTGCAAGGCCGAATAAGTTACTCGATGTTTCTGCAGGGTCTGTAGTAGTTGCAGGATTGTTCCGGGTTGGTGATGGTGGAAATATTTCCTTCATTAGTTCAGCTATCCAGGGTTCGTCCTCTACCAAATTAATCATACCGGGGAGGCGTTGATTCTCATCATTTGGGAACAAATCTGCTGTATCAATAGCCATGATTTCAGTCCAGGGTGGTGTCTCCATGACTGGGTCCTCAAGTGTGAATAATTAAAAAAATTCTGAGCTATTTATAGTGTAAAAGATGCGGACCGCGGCGAGAACACTCTAGCTGTAGGCTATATTTTTTTTACGACAAAATATCTGTGTTTCTTTTCCAATCTTAAACAGCTTGTCATTTTACAATAAACTGTCAGTGCACCTATATTTTTATTGCAAGTTGAACTGAGGCAATTCAGTGTATAGTATTAAAAAAATTGAACAATCTAACGCTAGACTAGGCGGTTATTTATTAATTTTTAGGGGATTTAAACCCATAAGGTTCGTGTACGGTAGTCTGAAAAACCAGGTACATGGGAAATAAATTGATTTTCCTGGCTAAAAAAATTACGTGTAACTATGGGTTACAGTCTTATCATAGTTCCCTGAAAAATTATAAGGGATTTATCGAAAAATAATAGGTAATTTTTAATGCTTGGGCCATGGTCACACAGCTCAGTGGACCCGTGTATATTGCACTGAATCACGCCGTCCGATTTTGCACTGACTCACACCGTCCGCCATTTTGAAACGCACCTGCTACCAACAGGCCGCCATTTTGAAAATATGCAAATGAGGGCTGTGGGTGAGGCAGGTGCAATTGTCCACCATTTTGAAACACACCACCCATAACACACAACTACAAGCCGCCATTTTGAAACCACACACACACACACAGCCCACTATAAATAACGTGGAGTATTGTTCACATTTATTGACAACTACAAATCATGAGTTTAAGAAGACGTTCCCTCTTCACCCATCATCCTAGAGATCCAAGAAATGGGGGTACAGAAGAAGAACATAGAGAGATAATTAGCCGAGAAGAAGATGGCGGAATCTCCATTGTCACCAGTTTTGAAAGAGTTATTGAAGATGAATCGGTGTTAATAAGAAGTACAGAAGAACTCGCGGGACAACTCCGACGTGATGTACGAGCGGAAGAGGATAGAAGAATGATGCGAAGTGAACAAGACAACAACAACAGAATGGAGGTCGTACAAGAAGAAGATAACGAGGACGACACCCGTGATGGAGAACAAGACAGCGGCTGGTTAACTAGTAGACCTCCAACAACAACCACCTCACCTGCAGAAACTACGAGTTCGGGTGAAGAAAGAGTAGAAAAAAGATGTCGACACTCAGACGAGATATTACGCCTCAACGAACAGATTATCGACATGAGGGGAGCCATGGTTGGGATGGATACGACGATGCATGGGATGGAAGAGGAGATTGCCAAACTAAACAAACTACGACATAGTGAAGAAAAAAAATCACAATGTAGTATCTGCACGGACCAGGAAAGCTTATACGCGGTACTACCCTGTGGACATCTGTGTGTGCAAGGATTGCTGGGTCCAACTGTCGTGTGAAGGAGCCATGTGCCGATGCATTGACGCCGGAGAGTCCCATCTCAAGATAAAATGCCCCATATGTAGAAAGCATGTGGGGGGCGTGAAGAGAATATACCGCGCCTAAGTGTGTCGTATCACACTATCAAAGGCCCTTTTCAGGGCCAACCCATCTTTCCGAAAGAGAAAACTTCTTTCATAAGCACACCAAAATAACACCAGCTCCCATCATCCTTTTTCCCCAAAAAAAATTTTTTTCAAAATTTTTTTTTTTCAAAACAAAAAAAAAATCTTCACACACAAGGTGAACAAAATTTTATTTTTGAGGTAGCGGGTCGAGTGAGGTATCATATTGAAGCTGACGTGAAATGCTTCACATTGATACCTCACTCGACCCCATTGGACCACTAGGGGCTGCCCTAACGCCAAAAAAGCTATTTTGCAGTTCGATATCAACACCTTGTGTATGAAGATTTTTTTATTTTGGAGGTAGTGGGTCGAGTGAGGTATCCAATTGAAGCTGACGTGAAATGCTTCACATTGATACCTCACTCGACCCGATTGGCCCACTAGGGGCGCCTCTAACCCCCAAAAAGGGTATTTTGAAGATTGAAGATTGATATCAAAAATATCAATCTTCAAAATAGCCTTTTTGGGGTTAGAGGCGTCCCTAATGGTCCAATCGGGTCGAGTGAGGTATCAAATTGAAGGTGACGTGAAGGAGCATCTGATAGACTGGATGTGGGCTTGAATTAGGGTGATTCTGCGCATGCGCAAAAAAATATGAAAAAAAATCATCTTCAAAAATAGCCTTTTTGAGGTTAGAGGCGTCCCTAATGGGCCAATCGGATCGAGTGAGGTATCAAATTGAAGGTGACGTGAAGGGGCATCTGATGGACTGGTGTGGGTTGAACTATCAGCATTCTACGCATGCGCAAGAATGGAAATAGACGTTTTTGGAGCTATTTGACTATTAAAAAAAGGAAAAAAGAATGAACACTAGCATTTTTTTTAATTACTATTTTTATTAACACACAATGAACGTATTCACAATTGAATTTAATACAATTATATGTAAGTATTGAATTTTTTAATACAATTAACAGTGAAAAAACTCTGAATTTTTTTGTAATACAATTATACACTCTCCAGATCAATACATGTTTTCCTTGTTCTCAATAGTTCGTCAACAAGACTTGTTTGAATTCATCATCATCTTTCTGTCCTTGGTGGGTATAGATGTACGTCACAATCTCTTCACGTGGGATTTTGGAAGGACAAGCCGCTACCACTGCCAGGGTAATTTCCATCTCGGTGACAGCCTGTAGTGCTTCAGTGAGGTCCGCGTATGAGGCTACCAGAGTGTTCAGGTGAGGTCTGATGAGCTGCAGGACTGTGTCAATGTACTTCTCAGATATATAGGTCGACACTTGGTAGGCCAGAGTTTGCCTAATTGTACTGGCAAGACTCTGCAACTCCCACCACGCCGTTAATTTCAATGTGACACCTTGAGGACAAGCCACCAGCTCTTGCGTATCTAAGCGTTTTCGCCATTTTCGAATATGCACCAAGAGCTGGTCGTTGAAATAAGCACAACTCACATAGATGTCGTCACCCACATGAAATTTCGCTTCGTCATTTCCCTGGTCGCGAATAACCGCATCGATGGCGTAATCAAGGGCCTCCAGTTTTTGCCAGGTGTCCAAGTTCAGGGCAATATGCTTACCAGGTCTGTCGTTAAAGCCCGCTGCATTAAAATGCACTTCTTCGTCTTTGACACTCACCGTCAAATAAGGTGAAAGCTCCCAAATGTCCTTGTGGGCTGTCTGGTGAGCCGCTTCGATCAGATTGTTGATGTCCTGAACAGACAGAGGAAGTTCTTGTTTCACAGGCACTTGCTGGGGTACTACTGGCGCCTCAATCACTGGTATTACTAACGGTGTTAGACGGGGACGTTTGGGGCGTCCAGCACGTTTAGCAAGTGTACTCTCTGGGGTAGTGTGCGTACGTTTGCTGGCTGTACGCTCTGGGGTAGTGTCCATCACGAAGATATGTTCATCTTGTATAACGTCGTCGGCTTCAAGTAGATCTGCTAGTTCAGCATTTCCCGTGATCTTCAACGCCGTAACGAAGGCTAGAAATCCATAGTAGGTAAATTGCCGTACCTCATGGATGAGGGCTGTGTTTTGTGCTGAAGGGGTTTTCTCCGCCATGATTTCTTCGACACTCTGTTCCAGGAGTATGTTTTCCTCCGCCATAAGGAAATCACATAATTCATCCACATGCTCCATCTCATCAATCAAACGAAGACGGTACTTGTCAAGCCTCGCTAAAAATAATGATGATGACGTCATGACTATGGAGACTGGTGAAAAACTATTACGGAGTAATAGTCTAGTGAATTGGCACTGGTAAAATGGAAAAAAGTAAATGGCACTCTACAGCTGATACAAGTAGGCAAACTGGCTGGATGGCTGGCTGGATGGCTGGCTGGCTGGCTGGCTAGAGGTGAAGCAAGCAGGGAGGCTGACAGAGAGACAGGCAGGCTGGTCAGGTCAAGTAAGTCCCAGTGGTACGCAGAGTAGTGCATTGAATACTGACCTTTCCCTAAAAATGGACTCCTTTTATATCCAATTGAACCTCATTTGCATATTTTCAAAAATGGTGGACAACCACAGGCCGCCATTTTGAAACACACCACCCACAACACACACAAACAAGCCGCCATTTTGAAAACGACCACCCCTAACACACACAAACAAGCCACCATTTTGAAAAAACCCAAAGACCTCATTTGCATATTTTCAGGTACAACAAGGCCGCCATTTTGAAACACACCACCCCTAACACACACAAACAAGCCGCCATTTTGAAAATTAAGCCACCCTTTTGGGAAAAACCCAAAGACCTCATTTGCATATTTTCAGGGGGACAACAGGCCGCCATTTTGAAACACACCACCCCTAACATACAAAAACAAGCCACCATTTTGAAAATATGCAAATGAGGGCCGGGGTGAAACAAGTGCAATTGTCCGCCATTTTGAAACCGACCACCCCTAACATACAAAAACAAGCCGCCATCTTGAAACCGACCACCCCTAACATACAAAAACAAGCCGCCATTTTGAAAATATGCAAATGAGGGTGGGGGGTGAAACAAGTGCAATTGTCCACCATTTTGAAACCGACCACCCCTAACATACAAAAACAAGCCGCCATCTTGAAACCGACCACCCCTAACATACAAAAACAAGCCGCCATTTTGAAAACATAATCACCTCATTTGCATAAACTCATTTGCATCAACTCACGCATGCGCACACACATCATTCCATCCCAAACATAAATTCTGCGCATGCGCAGTGAAACAAAATTAACCCCAAAGACTCTATATATACTACTCAGCTCCCACAGCTGGTAATAAGTCCATCGACAACAGTGTCGTGGATTTTGGCTTGTTAGAGGTAAAAGTCAAAGACTCGAAAATTGCTTACAATAAATTAAATCAAGCCCAGTATTTTGAAGGCGCGATAAAGATCATGCATGAAATGATTACGGCAGATAGTGTCTCTATGGAAGTGATTATGCAATACTCGGACTACCTGACTAAAATCACTACCTTTGCGCAAGTGTTTGACTGGCAATCCATTCTGAATTTTGATTTACAATTTCGAAGACGACAAGCCAAAGATCAATTTCCCTGGAATACAGATCAACCGTTCCTTATGCAAGCATGGCTCCGCCCGAGAGGAGACAAGTTTCTGGCGCCTAAATAAACAGTGAAAAATTCTAATCAGCGGGCTAGTGACCGTTCCAAATTTGACCCACAAATGGGACGCCCAATTTGTGAACGCTTCAATGGCCGTTTGGGCTGTCAACTTCGGCGCCAAAAAAAACCCAGTAGTTCGCCCTATCTCTAGACCTTTAGCAGATCGGCTGCATGTGTGGGAGAGAGAACTTGAGAATGACTTTGATCGTGATTTTATTCTAGCTGGTATTACAGAAGGGTTTTCTATAGTTGACAGTCCTAATGTGGACCCGGTGCCGATTTGTGTGCCTAATTCTAAACCAACTCTTTGTCATTATGACGCAGTAGAAAATCAAATAAATTCTGAGATAATCGAGGGTAATTACACCGTGACTGATTGCCCCCCTCCTGTGATTAGTGCACTAAATGCTATTCCAAAAAGTGATGGTAATATCAGACTCATACATGACTGTAGTAGACCAGAAGGTACTAGTGTCAACGATTACGCCAGCAAGGACCCCTGTGATTATCAATCGATACAAGACGTCTTGGATATAATACAGCCCGGTTGGTCCCTCGCAAAAGTGGACCTTTCATCTGCGTATACGCGTGTAAATATTCACCCATCAAACTACAAATTTACTGGTCTTAAATGGCAATTTAAGGGCCAGGATACTGCTTCTTTTTTATTTGACAATAAACTTCCATTTGGAAGCCGTAAATCCCCTTCAGTGTTTAATCGGGTCACCAAAGCAGTGAAACGTATGATGGCAAGGCGGGGTTATGATGGTGTGGTGGTTTATCTGGATGATTTCCTTATCGCCTCCCCTACATGGGAAACTTGTTTGGAAGCTTATAACCTGCTGATCTCCTTGTTGAGATCACTGGGTTTTTCTGTTAATTGGAAAAAAGTTATAGACCCCTGCCAAAGACTGACCTTCCCGGGTATAGAGATTGACACTCGAACTGGTACTTTGTCCTTAGATCCACCAAAATTGGACGAACTTATAGTGTGTATTAGAGCCAGTCTAAATAAACGTAGACTGTCTAAAAAACAATTAGAGAAACTTGCTGGGAAATTGAATTGGGCCACTAACGTTTTCACTTGGTTATCACTACATATACGAAAACTGTACGATTTAATATCCATATTAAAAGCCCCTTATCACAAGGTATTGGTATCTAATATATCTGCTGACCTAGAATGGTGGGTTTATCATCTGAGCCATTCTGTAAATCGTAGACTGATATGGGATGTTCGGCCTGTTGTTCCGGTTTTTACAGATGCTTCCAATTTTGGGGGCGAAGCTTTCTGCTTGTCCGGTGATTGGACATATTGCGCATGGCATCTGGATCATCCGGAATGGCAGGGAGAGCATATTAATATCAAAGAACTAGCCATTACTTTGGTAGCAGCTCGGCGTTGGGCGTCTGTATGGGCTTGGCATAGAATTCAAATTTATACAGATAACTCAACTACGGCTGCTATAATAAATAAAGGTACTACTCCTTGCCCAGCAGCATTTGATGTACTGAATGAACTGGCGATGCATTTTGATTTTGCCCTAGAAGCTATTTACTTACCTGGTCGGCAAAAATGCTCTTGCAGATTCTATTTCGAGGTTCCATGAGCCTGGCCAGATGCAACGCTTTGTGGCAGAGTTACATTCATTAGGAACGCCATATTCGACGATTTATTTTTTACCTGATCATATGTCTGTCAGAGCTTTTTATTTTCTTCTTCCCCAGATTTGCCAGTGGTTACATGTTACCACAACTGGATGCAGCTGTAAAAATGTTTTGTGCTGCCGCATATGCCCCCTCTACACAAAGAGCTCATGATTGTCAATTGAGGTCTTCCCTTCAATTTTGTAACTTTTTAAATTTGGATCCATTGCCTGTAACACGATGTAATTTAGCTCGTTATGTGGCCTTTTTGGCCCAGGATGAATCCTTTAACACAATTCAGCAATATTTAAATAGACTTCGTATTTTGCATTTAGATTGTCAGTTACCCAACCCTCTCTCAGATAACTGGTGGTTACAGCGGCTTTTGAAGGCTGTTAAACGGGTTAAGGGCAATTTTTCCATTCAAAAAGCTTCTTTTACCTTGGATCATCTTCGAGCTATGCGCGAGATACTGGATCTTAATGATATCATAGATCTTTGTTTCTGGGCTGCTGTCATCACTGGTTTCTTTGGGTTGTTGCGGGTTAGCAATTTTTGTACATTGGCCTGTAAGCCCCCCTTTAACTCTCATTGTGTTAAACGTGGAGATCTGTGTTTTCAAGATAATGGTGTACTATTGTCTATCCGATCGTCTAAGACCATTCAATATGCACAACGAGTACATACAGCAGTATTGCCTTTTTTGCCTGTACATCTGTCACTTATTTGTCCGACTAGAGCTTTGCAACAGTTTGTAACAGTTGCAGGCCCTATTGATAGGCATTTACCCTTGTTTTGTATTGTTCAGTCTGGTCGTGTTGTCTCCCTGCCAGACATGCAGTTCCGCAAACGACTTAAAGATGTGACCTTTACTATTGGTCTTAATGACAGGTTTAATACCCATAGCCTGCGGCGAGGTAGAGCGACTTGGTTCGTTTGCATAGGTAATACCATTGCCAGTGGTGAAGTACTTGGGCGATTGGAAGAGTGACTCGGTTTTCAAATATATTCAGCCTGGCCCGACTGCTAGTCTACAATTATTACAACAATCTTTATCTTAACTCTACCCCTATTATGGATGAAGTCTAAATATCATTTACATGTGTGCCATATGCTCTACATAAGTTCAATTTATCGTCTGGTAATTCCAATGAATGGGTATAGCGATATAAACTAAATACTCATTTGTTGGTAATCTCAGTTGAATTATTCCTATATTGTATGCCAGAGCACCAAGTTAATATTTGCTGGTTATACCAATTGTAACTATGTATTTGCCTGCCAGGCCATGTTGGCCACTACTTGCTTGCCTGCTTAGAAGTACTATTGCTAGTTGGGCTGCGCCGCTATACGCCCAGAGCCTGCCGCCATTGCATTCTCTTTTATGTAGTTGTAGTTTTAATAATTTTTTTCTGTGGCTTGAATAAATTTATTATTGGCCAATCCGGTGTTTGTTTTAGAGAGGACTTGAGGGAAGTCCATTTAAACCGGCATGGATTGGTTATATAACTCACGCTCTCTGGCACACACGGAGCGTGTGGCCTTGACCCCTTTTGGAATATATAAACGAATGTTTTCGTCGTGACTAGCTCATTCTCGGGTCGCTGGCTAGCTTGCTGGTTTATGCTACTATTTTAGTTCCCTCCCACCTCAACCCTTGTTACAGTTGTATATGCTCTCTACTAGTCTTGATACATGTACTAGTCTAAATATCATTTACATGTATGCCATATGCTCTACATCAGTTCAATTTATCGTCTGGTAATTCCAATGAATGGGTATAGCGATATAAACTAAATACTCATTTGTTGGTAATCTCAATTGAATTATTCCTATATTGTATGCCAGAGCAAGTTAATATTTGCTGGTTATACCAATTGTAACTATGTATTTGCCTGCCAGGCCATGTTGGCCACTACTTGCTTGCCTGCTTAGAAGTACTATTGCTAGTTGGGCTGCGCCGCTATACGCTCAGAGCCTGCCGCCATTGCATTCTCTTTTATGTAGTTGTAGTTTTAATAAAAAAATTATGTGGCTTGAATAAATTTATTATTGGCCAATCCGGTGTTTGTTTTAACAGTCCATACTAGAGTTTAAATCTTGAAATTTGGTCTTTGAAATTGTGATTACATACTCTTCCAAAATTTCTCTTGGTCATTATAGTATTGGCAAACATTTAATCAACTGCCAGATTCAACAAGCTGTGATCTATGCATTTTTAACTAATTGCATTACAAATGTTACAACCCTGCAATTCGCCTCTTGCACATTATTGAGAGAACAAAGAAGAGCCTGTCTTCGCGGTGACAAGTGACTTCAAACTACTGATCTTTCAACGCAAAAGAATATTTTATCTGTTCATAACTGGTATATTTTCACGTAATATTTGCCAAATTATACATTATTCTAAAGTATAATGATATTTTCTTTGAATACTGGACAAATATATTACATATGTATACAATTTTGTCAGTTATTATTTCAGTAGTTCAAAATATGTTCCTGTGTTAAAAGATAGCGGTTATAGGTCGCTGCGCAGACAGGATCTTCTTTGCTTTCAATAATGTGCAAAAGGCTGATTACAGGCTTTATATCAATGCAGAAGAGATCGGTTCTAGGTGTTCATATTTTGCAAGTTTATGGATCAACGGAAACCCAACATCAGTGCAATCAGTATTTTTATTGGTTATCTATTACCGAATCCCCAGAGTGACTTGATCGCCAGATCAAGAAATGAAAAATACTAAGCCAGATGATATTTACAAACAATTATCCGATTTGGACGCTAGATTAAAGAGACGCATTTCGAGGCTCAACGTTGAAGTAGAGATGGAGGAGAGATGGATAATGCAGAGTTACACCTCAGGAATTCGCTGCCAGATTCGCTCCCAAAGGGGTAGGGAAATTCATACCGTTGAACTAGAGAGACATTTTCTGCTAGACGCCTTCCATCAGTCAAGATTGCAATTGGATAATTGCGATGTCGACAAACGAATGTACAGAGCTCAACATTCACTTTCATGCCTTCAGAAGATAGCCCATCGTATAAAATCGTACTGAAAGAGATGTATCTCCAAGTCACGGTTAGACCTGGGTTAATTCTATGCCATTTAAAAGCATGGAAAGAGACAAACTAGACATTCGTTTTTGAGAAAATAAGTCAACATGGGGTCTATCGGCAGTGGACGAGTAAACCATGCATGGGACAACGTATTTCAAAACCACATTCCATCTCGTCTAATTATAGGGTTTGTTCCCGCAGAAGCAACATCCGGGAACTTTCTGCGAAATTCATTTAATTTTCATCATTTTCCACTATCTTTCATTGTTGTTTATGTAAACGGAGTGAGTGTACAACATGTACCGTTTAAACGGATTTACGAAGATGCAAATTCACATCACTCTCAGTGAATCTCTGTATGTTTGAGCGTATTAAATAGTTCAATAAATTGGGAGAGAATACTGGAAATGAGATTGGATTGGAGCAATTTGTTAATGACAATATGTAACTACTACATAGACACAGACATAATAAGTCAGTTTGGCACACATTGAGTGGCTATGTGGTTTGAGAATGAAGAATACGCCATATGAGGGAGTTTGCAAATTGTTTGCTAAATAATATCGACACATTTTTCTACAATTACAATCAAACTGTGCCTCAGTATGCGAAGATTATATGTCATATTTCTACTAAGTGTCGACATTACACCTTAGAAATATTATTAATGTATTCACAGATTATAAAATATAAAATGATTTGTAGGCCTATGTACACAGTTTTATACGACATTACTTTGATTTATATTGCAAACTTTGTAAAACTTACATCGAATGAACATCATCCCCCTTAACCTTCTGACAGTATTTCAAATACAAAATATAAATACTAATTGATACGCATTCATGTGTTCAGTGTAGTTCGCACGATGAACGTACAGCATGTCTTCCAAGTTGCCACATGAACAGGTACAATAAAAGCGTACCTGAGATACAACACATATCACGAATCGTTATATTCTTGGTATGTGCTTTAGAATAGGTTAACCGGAAGACTATACTGTGAAGTCATGTGTCTCTGTCAGTATGTCGGCACCTCTTCCCACTTCCCTTATATGTGTTGTAATTCAGAATATATCCACTTACCTCATGAAGAGGATAAATCATTCACCGCATTTCCCTAAGCGACAACTGAATTGATCAGCGGTGCGACAATGTCTGGAAATTCTCGTCTACTAAATCGTATCGTGGAACACTGGGGTGGAATGTTTACAGTCGGACCATCTAAAATGTTATATTTTTATGAGGAATATCATCCAGTATTCGAAGTGATGGGGAAAGCATCATCTCTAACATTTCGCGAAGATCTCCCCGCACGAGGTGACATAGCAAAACTATCCGAAGGAATGCCCCATACTACTTTAGTTCTCGACGGCGTGGTGTTATAAATCGATCTATGGAATTGTTTACGATCATCGCTCTCCAAGGATGAAACAGTACTCTTCTTTACGCAAAATTTGTTTCCACTAGAAAAGTTTTCAGGCAACATATCTTTAAATTGTTTGAATATTATACTATTGAAAATATAAAGAAATTCCAAGCAATTAGAAACTTTGGTTCTTAGTTGTTTTAGAGAAACCATCCCCTATGGCTATACCTACTTACAGATTTATGCCCTCAAATATCAAGTTCGTACTAAGATATTTCCGGGGGAAGATACTATCATATACGCGCCTAGAATATAAATGGTGTAATCTATACTATTAAAAGCGCCGGCCTGAAATGTCCGTTGCTCTGTTACAGCTGAAATGTCCGTATGTTAGTCACAGCTCACATCTGCACTGAGCTGCATTTAATATTGAATCTCTACTAGTGAAAGAACTCTCCGTCCGTCCATCCTTACCTCCGGCTGTCCATGGGTGCAGGTTCTCTGGCTGAGGGGGGTATCTGGGGCAATGGTGAAAGTACAACACATATAAGGGAAGTGGGAAGAGGTGCCGACTTACTGACAGAGCCACATGACTTTACAGTATAGTGTTCCAGTTCACCTATTCTAAAGCACATACCAAGAATCTAACGATTCGTGATATGTGTTGTATCTCAGGTACGCTTTTGTTGTACCTGTTCATGTGGCAACTTGGATGATATGACCACACAGCCCCTAGCACCGGCATAAGCGTTATTAGCTACATATCTAGAGAGCTATGATGGAAATGCTCTGACAACTCGTATATTGGTAATTGGTGAGCTGTTTCGCTGTGACAACTCGTACACTGGGGATTGGTGAGCTGTATCGTCGTAAGATGAAAACGACGGCATTTAACACAAAATATTAGTCTGTAAGGCCCGATGTCGACCCAGCATCAACTTCCCACAAATGCCAACATATATCAAAGACCAAAAGGTCCATACAGGGGGCGGGCCTCGGGGACGAAACGTCCAACAGCAGAATCTCGCCATATACAGGTAAAAATTACAACACATATAAGGGAAGTGGGAAGTGGGGCCGACATACTGACAGAGCCACATGACTTTACAGTATAGTCTTTCAGTTAACCTATTCTAATTACAAGCGTCTAGTCCGTCATTCATAATCCAGCCGTCGTCCATTAGAGAATATCCGCGTCCATAATCCAAAGACCTATTTCATATTCCATATAACAGTATTAGCACCAAATTCAAAAAGACAATCATAGTATACATAAACATAAGCTTGTTTCCTGCAAGAGAGAAGCGGTCAACAGTTTTCAATGATGCGGCAAGACATCATGATGTTCCAAAAATATCAAATCCGTATCGCTGATCAGTATTCTTAATCCATAATATTCGTTGTAAAGTCGTCATCTAAAGATTGATGTATCTCAGTCACGCTTTGATTGTGACTGTTCCTATGAAAATCATGAGGATATTGAAGTACATGGGTTCATACG